>VYZP01044214.1:158652-191090 GCA_013400635.1 Hypocryptadius cinnamomeus
CAAGAAAATGAGTGTTACGAGGGCGCCATTGTTCAGAGCGAGTGGCCGGGGGCTAAACCTACTACAGGGCGAAACCCTTCCACTCCGAGGGAGCTCCACGTGCCTCTGCTAGTAAACCTCTAGTAAACCCCCACTTCCTCTTCCCAGCCCCGCCGCGAAACTCACTGAGAAAAGGACACAGAATGCCAGAATCGGTCTAGTTGGAAGGGGCAACAGTGGGTCATCCGGTCCAACCTCCCTGCTTAAGCAGGATCTGCCTAGAGCACATGGCTCAACTCTGTCCCTACCATTCAGTGACGGAGACCTCACTACCTCTCTAGGCAACCAACGTGAAAACAAACGGCTCCCACTGCACAGGCGCACACTTCATCTCCTTTACTGCCCAAACTCCGTTGCCCGTTCCGCGGCGCTCACCTGCGGCTGCGGCGGCCGTAGCCGCTGCTGCTGTACCGGCGGGGCGGCGGCCCGCGGCGGCTGTGGTGCGAGTCGGGCGGGCGGCCGTAGCGGGCCATCTGCACGCGGAGCTCCCGGCCGTCCAGCACCGCCCCGTCCATCGCGTCCATCGCGTCCTCCGCGTCCCGCTTGTCGTGGAAACGCACGAAGGCGAAGCCGCGGCTCTCCTTGGTGTAGCGGTCCCGGGGGATGTAGACGTCGCCCACGCGGCCGTATTTCTCAAACACCCTCCGGAGGGTGTCCGGGGAGGTGCGGTAGGTCAGGTTGTCCACCTTGAGGGACGTCATGCCCTCCACATCGGGCGGCGGGCGGCCGTAGCTCATGGTGGGCAGGAGCCCCTGAGGGGCGGCGGCGGACGAAGAGAATAAACCTGAGGGGTTCAAGGGGGTCAGCAGCCGGCGCGGCCCTGAGGGCGACGCGCCTCACGCCGCAGGGCGAGTCCAAAAAGGAGGAGAGCTACAGCGCATAGGGGAAAGCCGCGGGGTCCGCAGGGAGCAGCACCCACCTCAGGGTCCGAGGGGCGGCCCGAGGCCGGAGCAAAGCGCCAGGAGCGGCCGCCCCGTCCCGCCGCGACGAGGAAATGAGAGGGAACCGCCCGCGCGCGCGGCTTAACGCCACAAAATGGCCGGCGGCGCCCCGGAAGGAAACGCGGCACTGCCCCGCCCGCGGCGCCGCGGGACGACCCCCCGATCCCTTTTTCCTACTTTTCCCCGAGGTGGTCCCGGAGGGAGCGTGGGGAATCCCCCTCTGAATTAATAATTCGCCCTGCTGTTGGAAAGTGGCTGTTAAAACACCGCCGCCGTGACCCGGAAGGGCTCGGTGGAGGCGGGGAAATTTTTGAACAATGTGTGTTGAAAACCGTAAAAAAAAAAAATCCCCCAAAATAGCAATAAGAATAAAAAGAAATTAGGGCAGAGCAGTGTGTGGGGGGAGGGAGATGAGCGACAAACCCCGACCGCGGGAAAAAAAGGCGATGGTGAAGTGAATCGCTTGTGGCGCGGGCGGGCGGGGACGGTTTAAAATGGCGGACGCGGAGAGGAGAGCCGTGAGGGGAATGCGGCCGGGGTTCTGCTAGAGCGGTTCTCCCGGAGCAGCTGCTGTGGGAGCTCGGTGCCTTTCCTGCCCGCGCTCCGCTGCGTGCCTGTGGCGGTTGTGAGGGGCCGGGCAGCCCGGAGCGGGCTCTCCGCGGGCTCTCCATCCCTGCGGGCAGCGGTGCCCGGGGAAGTCTCCGCGGCCCCGCCAGCTCTGGATGTGCCGCGGTGGACCCGCGCCGCGGCCCAGGCCGTCCCCGCCGGCTTCTCGGTGCCTGCGAGAGCCCAGCAGGGAAATACTGAAATCATCCGCACACCGGCCCGCTCTGCAAGTTCGTGCTGTGGGAGAAGAGTTGCACAGCCCTTGTGTAAGGGTGACAAGCAACTTCTCAGAGTCCAAGGAATTCCGTGAAAGCTGCTCCCGCCACCCCAAAAGTTGATGCTTTGTCACCTCAGGCATGAATAAAATGCCCGAATTCCTCAGCTGTAATACCTGGTTCTCATTCTCAAAACAATTTTGAAAGTTTCTCCCCAGCTGTTCCATAACACTATGTTAAAAAAAGAATAGAAATGAAACTTACTTTCTTCTGATCTGTTTAATCCAATGGCAGTATCTATATGAAAATTATTTCAGTATTAGAATTTAAATTCTTAGTTTTACTATAATTGTGTTTAATTTTTTTTTTGCACTGAAGAAGCGTAAAAATAAGTGTCATGAATACAAATCCAGAAGCAGCAGTTAGTTTCCTGCTACAAGTTACTTCAGAAATCAAACTGGTACTGCTTTGACATTTTCTGTTGCTTCATGTTTGTTCTATTTTTTCACCAGAGAATTTTAATTAAAAAATTCGGTGTTTCACCTGCTGAAACCCTTTATCAAAGGAGAGATTTGAAGTTTATCTTTGCAGTGATTTTCCTAAAATTACAGAAGTTTCCTATGCCACTTCCTCCCAGTTTCAGTCACTTCAACAACGCGTTGCTGCTGTTGCCAAAGGAATTGTTCCAGCCCACCAGCCCAGTTTGTTGAGCAGCAGGATGGAAGCTTGTACTGGCGTAAGGGAGAAAAGACATGAGTAGGACACTATCCCTAGAGGATCTAAAATTCTGCACTATAAATTAATAATATTAAAAAGGAAGAAGAGAGCTTTTCTTAAGACCCCTCAGCTTGATATTTTAATTGCATCTTTGCAAAGCAGCCTCTGAATAATCAAACTGACTTTCCTCCAGAAATGAAAATTACATGCTGTTTTGAAAAACACTGACATTTAAAAAAAACAACAACAAAAAAACCAGTTTAGGAATTGGAGGAGCATGTAATGCATGTATAAAATATATGTAACTGTGGCTGGGGTGCAGATTTTATTTCACAGAGCTGTAGGGTGGGTCAGGTTGGGAGGAACCACAGTGGGGTTATCTGGTCCCACCTCCCTGCTCCAGCAGGGTTATCCTAGAGCGCATGGAACATGACTGTGTCCAGATGGCTCTGGAATATCCCCAGTGAGGGACACTCTCGCTGGATAATCTGTTCAGGGCTTGGGCACTGCACAGGGAAGAAGTTCTGCCTCACGTCCAGGTGGAATTTCCTGGGCATCACTTGGTGTCCGTGCCCCTGGTGCCATTGCTGGGCCCTGGCGCGGAGCCTGGGCCCTGCTCTGCCCTCCCTGCAGACAGGGACACACAGGGACGAGGGCCCCTCTCAGCCCCAGCACCCTCAGCCTCTCCCAGGACAGAGATGCCCCAGTCCCCAGACCATCTCTGGGGCCCTCCACAGGACCCGCTCCAGGAGCTCCGTGCCTCCCATCCCGAGGAGCCCAGAGCTGGACACTGCTCCAGGGGAGGCCTGGCCAGGGCTGAGCACAGGGGCAGCATCACCCCCTGACCTGCTGGAAATGCTCTCCTAACACACCCTGGGACACCAGTGACTTTCTCGTGCCCTCGGGCACAGCGCTGCTCATGGACAGCTCCTTGTCCACCCGGACCCCCAGCTCCTTCCCCACAGAGCTGCTTTTCCAGCCGGTCCATGCTGGCCTGTGCTGGTGCCTGGGGCTGTTCCAGCACAGGTGAAGGACCCTGCACTTGCCTGTGCTGAACTTTGAAATGTTCCTCTCTGCCCTTCTCCCCTCCTGCCCAGCCTCCTCTGAAGGGCTCACAGCACTCGGGGCTATCGGCCACCCCCCCAGCTTTGTGCCATCAGCTGAGGAGGCATCGACCCCTCATCAAAGTCATTGATAAAAGGGTTAAACAACCCTGGGGGACACCAGTGAGAGGCCTCCAAACAGTCCCAGTGCCACTGATTATGACTGGGATTTTCCATTCAGCCTGTGCTCAATCATCTCACTGCCCACTCGTCCCATCCTGAGTTTCTCTGGGGGGGTGTTGTGAAACACAGTCTTGAGAACCTTGCTGGAGTCAAGATGGACAATATCCACTGCCCTCCCTCATACATCCATGCAGCTGTGTTATCACAGAAGGTGATCAGGTTTGTCAAGCAAACCTTATCTCACTTCAGATCTAGTTTGAACTCTCTCAACAAGCCCTTCTAACTCCTGGGCTAATATCCTTTTCTCCCTTTGAGACCTCTGTTTCTTTAAACCCTTTACTGTAGACAGCAGAGGTAAAATGTGGTGATTTGTCATTTACATCAATCAGTTCTGCATTTCCTCCTCTGTCCTTTTGGCCAGTATTAAAGTAGAACTGATTTAGCTGAATTCTCCAATCCCAGAGGCCCAACAGAACAGACAAAGGATGGTAACAGGAAAAAGCAGCCATTTGGTCAGTGTCTGATCCTCTCTCAGTTTTGCTGATGTTTTAACAGAGATCTTCATGACTCGAAGATCAATTAATCTTAAATTTATTATTTAGAAATACCGTGAAGTAAAAGATTAATGGTATCACTTCCATCCCTGGAGGTGTTCAAGGCCAGGTTGGAGGGGTCTTGGAGCAACGTGGTCCAGGGGAAGGTGTCCCTGTCCATGGCAGGGGTGGGACGAGATGTGCTTTAAGATCTCCTTCAATCCAAACCACTCTGTGATTCCATGATTCTGTAGTTGTATGGAGTTTTTATTTTTTGTTTTGGTTTGTGAGGGGGTTTTTTTGTGTGTGTGGGGTTTTTTGAATTTTTTTTTTTTTAAATTTTGTCAGGTATTATTTAGTGGCGAGAAATTACAATTCTCAAAATCTGGTACAGACAGCTTTATTTTAAGGACTGTGAGATTTTCACCTCTTTAAATAGGAAAAAGTTGCTTTGCTAAAACTGCATTTCCCATAGTGCACGAGGGCTTTCAGGGCTGGGTCAGCTGATCGACACACTAAAATGTTCTTTATTTCCTGTGCAGTGCATGGAAATGTGCGAGCGGCTCATCCTTCCTTCGTCAGGTGATTGAGAGGCCGGGGACCGCAATTCCGATTTCAGCAATGCCAAGAAGCTGAGCCGATTCACCTGCTCGATATTGGGAAAGCTGCTCCTCTGGGAGAAAAGGATGCCATGGAGTAACACACTGCAGTCAGCCCTGGTAACTTCATGGGAACAGGGAGGGAATCTGGGCTTTACCTTTTTGTACCACACCTTCTTATTTTTCAAGTTTTGTTGCACATTATTTAAAAGGGTTACCAGGATTCTTGATTAATTGATATTTTCTAGCAGCTAATAAGTAGCCCTAAATAATCATTATTTTTGAAGCTTCCTTTCTTTTATGCTTTTTTTTGTTGTTGTTTAACAGAGGTTAAGAAGAAACTTTTAAAAGAAAAAAGAGTTTTTCTAGACTGAAGCTGAGGACTTGGGAAAAATACACAAAATGTCTCCAGAAGGAAAAAAGCTTTTCAACATCATTATTTTGGGAGTCTCATTTATGTTTATATTCACTGCTTTCCAATCCTGTGGAAATATCGCGGTAGGTGTGACTTTCAAATCGTGCCACGTTTCTATCTCAGTTATTTATCCTGGCTTGTCTTTTGTGTGCTCTAATGTTGCTTTATTTGGGATTTCCTAATGTGCAAGATACTTTGACATTTATCTTCTTTTGGTTTAGTTTGAAGTAGATTAATGTGTTTAACCAATAACTCAGCAGGTTATTTCTTTAAGATAGCATAGTTCCATATAAAACTGAGCCTGATTACTTAGAAAGTAGAAAAATAATCTTATAAAATGTTTGAGCTTTAAAATAGTGTCTGCTTTAACACTTGTGATGTTAGACAATTGAATGACACTGAGCCTTGCATATTCTATATTGTCCCTTTCAAAATATTTGCCTAAGTTATTACTGACCATGCTATTATTAACTGGATTTTCATAATCTAACGAACTAGATATTGAGGGGGAGTATGAGGATAGCACCTAACAAATAGATTTCTACAATTGCTAAACTGCCAAGTCACCTTCCAGCTGAAGGAGTTATTTGCTGCTATTTAGTATCTCTTTGCAGAGCAAAAATTGAGCACAGCATAATCCAAATTTACTGTTACTATTTAAATTTTTAGACTCCTGTTGCTGCCAGGTTTAGCCCTTTAACTTCCTGAGCTGCTTTCAGTATTGTTAGTTCTGCTCCTGCAGGGCAGTTAGATTTCAACATCCCCTTTGAGCCCACAGGTCTTACAGCTCTTTTCTTGCATGCAAGAAGGATTCTTGCTGGGTTCAGACAGATAAATGTCCTTCACTGCATTACAGAAAATTACAGAAATATTTAGAAAGAATTACAGAATAATACAGAAATAGTACAGAAATAGCTACTCGGGGTAGTTTTTGTAAGTCTTAGTGCAGTGTGATACTTTCTGTGAGCTCTCAAGGGCAGCCCAATGATCTCAGGAATTCTGCAATGAATTCAGCAGCTCACCAAAGTGGACTTTGTGATCATGCAATCATGGAATTCATTGTCATAAAAGTCTTTACAAGTGACTTTCTATCAGATCTGCCTGCCAGTCCAACTAGCTGCGTGGTCTCATGATCACTAAAGCTGATTCAAGGGGAAAAAAAAGGAACAGGGAAATAATGGGAAGCTGAAAAGAATGGAAACTTATCAGAGATTCAGAGTTAGGTCAAGTTAAGATTATTCTGAAACTTCTCTTTTTTTCCACATTTTTAAAATTAAGATAGTCATACCTATCTACATAAGAAAGGTCTTAAGTGAAACAGAAGTTTTGTGAAGTATTTTAGGTCTCTTATGAAACCATGATTTAATAATAAAGTACTAATTTCGTCTTCAAACATAGATGTTTCCTTGCCAAATATCTCCTGCATCTTTGTTGTGGAGGTGGTGTGAGTTTAAAATTAATATTTTAAATTCTTTCAAGTACTTTGTAGTGTCTATTAATGAATAATTCTAATGTTTTTTACTGACTTCAAATGGATGCAGGTGTTCTCAAAATACAAGATATATTCTAACATATTACAATGTATGATCTTCTCCTCACAGCAAACTGTTATCACAAATTTAAACAACACAGACTTCCATGGCAGTGGCTACACGAGGTAATTACACAGATTTTCTTCTTACTTTGCTCCTTGCAGGGTGAACTTAGTTACAGTTTTATCCAGTAGAGAGACACTCTCAAGAGATTGCAGAGTTCTGCTGACTTCATAATTTATTGACACACTTAAAGCAGTTTAAAACAGGCTTCTCACAGTTCTGCTCTGAATTATTTCCAGTTGAACTACATATCTGGTTTGCATGTTTTCTTTGTAGGGTGAAATACCACTGTCATCACATTCTCAACATTTTATCTTAGGAGGCAAAGAAAGTGGAAGTATAAAAATAAATAAAACTGCTAACTCAGGCCTTGGTTGTTTGCTTTTGTACACTGTGTTTGTGCAGGACAGGTGGTGTGGATCAGCTCTCAGGAAATAGAACACAAATGTGAAAGGAGCAGTCAGAAAGACAAGCAAAGCCAGAAAAGCCATTCTCTTGGCTGCACTGGCAGAGTCAAACTTGTAAGGCATGATCAGGGACCTTTGGCATTCCAAATTAATCTGTCCTGTAGGAAAACCTCATTGCTTCTTTGAAGGGTTTACTGTCTTAGTTTAAACTAAAAATGCCACTGGCACAAAATATGTCTGTAAAATTTCTGTGGTGTATTTGGCAGGAGATGAAAACCTCACTGACAGATTAATGAGGTTCTAGAACATTCTCCTCTAGACGTACAGGATACAAAATACAATAACTGCTGTTCAGGCAGTTTGACAAATGCATGCTGTAAATTACAAGATATCTTTGCCTGCAGTAGTGTGGGACTCTACTCAGCAATCCAGGGAATACTGTTCACTCCTGTATTCCCACGTGGAGTGCCATGGGTGAAGGCAACAGAAGAAAGTAAGGAAATGTTTAAAGTAGGGAAATGAACCATTGAAGTTTTGCTCTTAATTATGTATGTACTTAACTGGGTATTTTGAAATCCACTGATCACTCTTAAATCATATTTTAGCCTATATTTTATTTTAAGTATTTAATACTCTTTGTTTTTAATTTTTGTAGCATGTCCATTATTTATGGAGTATTGTCTGCATCAAATCTTATATCACCTTCACTGGTTGCAGTAGTGGGACCTCAGTTCTCCATGGTTGTTAGTGGTGTGTTTTACAGGTAAGTATTAATTTTGAGGTTTTGCCTGCTTCCTTGGAAATATTTCTTTAGTTTTTTCACATCTAAGGCTCCTGTGCCATACATGAAATTGTACTGGCTAAGAAAAGCCTCTCACAGAGATACTCCAGGTGTTTAACTGCAGATTACTTCAGCCCACTGGAAACAGCACATTTTTTTCCACAGCATTTCTAGACTTTGCTGACTGTGGAATTGAGGCTATAGTCTCAGATTAATAACAATATAAAAAAATTCTATGTGCTTAGAAGGGTAAAAAGATTTTTCACATACAACCTGTTTTTCAACATGCTTTTGGAGATAGTAGCTGATGTAGAAGCACCTAAGTGAGGTATCTGATTGTTAAAGAGCATTGTCCACTTCAGGTCAGTATTCAATGAACTGATCTCTTCTGTTCTAGCCTGTACATTGCAGTCTTTATCCAGCCAGCTACATGGGCTTTCTACACTGCCTCTGTGCTTATTGGCATTGCAGCTGCTGGTAAGCATTGTTCTTACTCTGCTGACTGTTTTTTATGAGATTTGAATATACCTTTAAAATATTTTTACTTCCTGAGCAATATCTTCTGTCTGTTTTAGTCCTCTGGACAGCCCAGGGAAATTGCTTGACTGAAAATTCTGATGAAAACACCATTGGAAGGAACAGTGGAATATTTTGGGCACTCCTACAGTTCAGGTAAGCTTTATTTGTTAATTTATTTTTTTGGTTGTGTACACATTCTGCCTTTTACATCTTTTTATAAGTGGGAGACTGCATTGAAAATTACTCCCCTGGGACCTTGCAGTTAGTGGGAAGGAGAGATGGAAGCAATGTTTTTATTGGTGCTGTGCATTACAGAACAGAGAATGCAATACTCAGCTTTCTTTCAATCTCAGCTCTTGAGCTGCTAAAAATATATATTTCTGTTAGGGGAGCATTTGAGGGATGTAACAGCAATCTTGTTGGTTGTGGAGGGCTGTTGCAATTTGTGTCCTTTATTGAGGGAAAAGCTGGTTCTCACTGCCAAGGTGAAGATACTGAAGTTGGACCTGGCAGTCAGAAGCCAGAAAAGAAATCTTGGTTTTGATGGCTTTCTGATATTAAACTTTGAGTGCTGCTCAACTAAAAAAATCAACGAAAAGCTCAGCATCAAGAAGGGCAGTGAGAACAAGGCAGGGAGTGCTGTGTTGTGGCCATTAAGTGTTTTGTGCAGAGACAGTTAATGCCTCTCATGGGAGTGTAACACAATTAGGATATAGAGAAAAAAAAAAGAAATTATACAAGAAGATAGAGCTGATGGCTTGAGGAGAGACTGGAAAGGTTGGGACTCTTTCCTGTGGGGGAACAGCAGCTGAGAAGGATTATACCAAAATGTGGGCAGCAGGGGAGCTGAGTGTAGAATTATTACTCTCCAAATGCTGCTGTGCTGAACTGGGGTCACTGGGTGAGAGTAAGGAAGGACTGGTTTGAGACAGATAAAGTACTTTTTATAGTGGGTGATTAAACTTTTGGAGCTTGCAGCCTTGGGAGTGTGTACAGTTGGATGGTGTGAGCAGGATTGAAAAGGAATCAAACAAATTCATGGGAGACAGGTGCACAGATGGTTCCTGAAGAGAGATCCTTTTACCACCTCTAATAAGCAGTTCTGAATATTCTCCCAGAATATATATGTGGGGGATAACCAGGGGAATGAATTGCAGAAATGCTTAGGGTGCTGAGCCTGCATTGCTAATGCTGCAGTGGGGATGGGACCCAGGGCTGGGAGAACATCAGCCTGAACCAGCATGCATTTGTCAAACTTTGTGTTCCTAAAGTTTTCAGTTCCAGAATTAACCCCTCAGTATGTTGAGTAGCAAATGCCACAAACCTAGCTGATTGTGGGTTTTACAGTGGGTTACTGTACAAAATACGTCGTTTAATAAGAGAAAACTTGCTCTAAAACTGTTTTAAATAATTTATCCAGAATGACTGTATTTTGGGAAATGGTAGTTAGGGACAGAGAATTGCCTTGAGCTGAACAATGCTCCAGACAAGACACATGACCCTGCAAAGGAAGTATTACAAAATCACCTCCAGAAATATGTCAGCTTTCTGACCTATACCCTTCCAAAATTAGAAGCAGCTTAGATGCAGATTTCATCATTTTTGCCACCACCTTGTGTCTTGGTTGATAAAAGCAAGTAGCCAGCATTTTGGGGCAGAATCCTCAAACTTGTTTGAGTTTTATATAGAAGCAGTTGACATGGGGAGTGACTCATGTCTTTATTTCTTTCATGATTGCACAGCCTTGGGATTTTTTTTTTTTTGTTTGTTGTTGTATAAAATAGTACTAATGTGGTGCTACAACCCTATTTTTTTCATAGAATGTATTGTTGACCTTTGCTCTTTTTGTTTGCAGCTTGATTTTTGGAAATCTGTACATATACTTGGCTTGGCAAGGAAAAACTCACATATCAGGTGGGTACTGCTTGTTTATGTGGCCAACCTTTAAATACAGTAGCATGAATTAACAGATGAAATAATGAACTCCAAAGTGGCAGGAAGCTTGTACAAAAGCAGACATTTTTTTTTCCCCTTCCAATTTATTGTAGGTAGTCTCTTCTTGGAGATTGTCCACAATAGCTACTGTGGGATTTTCCCTGTACAGACACATTTGTGCCAAAATACACCTGGGCAAGATGTTCTGGCTATTGTACACACTATCCTGTTCCAAAGTAAGCTCCTGGTGTGGAGTGTTCTTTAAATCATATTGGAGACTGATAAAGCTATGAAATAAAGGAAAATAAAGGAAAACCATCTCAGTTTTTACTTTGTGTCTGCATTAATTGTGCTGGCACAAAGCACTGTTGGAGGCAGAGGCTGAGATGAGGCAGCACTTCTGGGAGAGTGGAGAAAGAACTCTCTTGTCATAGTTTATGAGATGAACTTCCTGATGGGATTGTAATTAATGCTGTATTTTTTTCCATTTGATGTGCTTGACTGGCAAGGAGCAGGAACTGAGTAACAGTAGACTTTATTCATGTTCTTGAGCTAGACAGTGTCGAGATTCTGTTTTGAAACCAAAGATTTCTGTCAACTGTTTAGGCCAGGCAAAGTAGAGGGGTGGGAATTCACTAAGAAAAGTGGTGAAAATAGGTTTTATTAACCAAAAATGAGTGCTGCTGGGAAGGCAGTGCTCTGTAAACAGGTAAGTTTGATTTTCCTGTTCTATAATTACTGATAATTTTCCTTTTTTAGTCCTAATGTTGAATATCTACTAGAATGGTCAATTCTTTTAACCTTTAACAGATGATTTAATTCTGCTCTGGTCAATCAGGAATAAGATGTTGACTTTTAAATGATAATTATCAGGTTTCAGAAATAACAGTACAGAGAGAACAGTCACTTCTTGTTTCTGTTAGCTCCATCTCTTCAGGTTCTCCACAGATACAGGTTTGGTAATGACACACTGGCTAAATTTAAAGGTCATTTTCTGCATTCTCTCACCTGTAATACAAAGGTTTAAGTGTTATTGGAAATACTGGAGACACTTTGAACCTGGGGGGGGCTCAAATTTTGTGCATTCCAAACTTCACTGCTCTGCTAACCACAGAATAGAGCAATTAACTATGAGGGAGTTCTGCTGTTACACATCCTTCCATCTTAAATGTCTTGAGATTCCTCTTTATTAAAAAAATTTATATAAAACCCTAACAGCATTTAAAAATCACATAGCATTTAACAATCAAATATTATTTTACTACCTGTACAAAAATAGCAGAGTCATTTCAAGCTGTGAAGCATACCTTCTCTTTTTGGATCTGTGATCATACCCAAGTTATTTTTAGGACAAGTTTGCATTTGCTGTTGAGCTAAGGGGGAAGTAAATAGAAGCATAGGTAATATCTTAGAGTTATGCATTA
Organism: Hypocryptadius cinnamomeus; assembly: GCA_013400635.1. Classification (NCBI taxonomy): domain Eukaryota; kingdom Metazoa; phylum Chordata; class Aves; order Passeriformes; family Zosteropidae; genus Hypocryptadius; species Hypocryptadius cinnamomeus. The sequence continues at coordinate 170,605 of VYZP01044214.1, forward strand.
GTTCAGTCACAACTCTTTGCTGTTACTGGCTTTTTTCCCTGCTTAATACTGGTGAGTGGGGGTGGCTCTTGTATTAGATGTGCCTGTGCTGTGCTGCAGTAACCAACTTGTTTAGCAGAGTTGCCCCCTCCAGCTGCTGTGGCAGTCACTGAGGTTTTGGTGGTTTTAATGCCTACAGTTTATGATGTCATGGTGCTCATGGTTCTGATGCTAGTCAAGAGATTCTCTTAGAAATCTGAAGGGGTTTGGGGCAGTTTATGTCCAGTCTGAATTATATAAGTCTTCAAAGATGTATTTTCTTCTGCTAATAATTTATGCACTTCCTTTAATTGGCTGCTCCTTGGTCATAGCCTTTGCATGGCAGAGAATGCGAGGGACCTCTTTAATTTGCTGATATTTTATTAGCACCATAAAACTGAGACAGGAGTTTGCCAGCAGCTCCATGTGGAAGGTAAGCTAGAAAATTAGTGTGTGTTAAACACTGTAGCATGTGTGTGTTAGTTGTTGGAAGGTAGCTGGATTGGTTTGAATCTCTTCTGCACATCTGGTTATGGCTCTTGTTTGTTTTTCCACAGAGAGCGATCGCAGAACTGTCTTCATTGCTCTGACTGTTATCAGTCTTGTGGGCACAGTTCTGTTCTTTCTGATTAGGAAACAAGAGGACACAAAAGCTCCAGGGGATGATGATTCCACTGATGAAATCCTGGGGGAGAGCTCGTAAGTGTTGATGGCAATAACATGTTGTCACATCTCCTCGTTTGTGCTCCTGCTCCGCAGAGGAACACTGCATTCACTTCCCCTCTGTGCTGGAAACATGAATGTTATCAGCAATCTGGTGGATTCACAGATTTAACAGAAAAGTGTCTGTGTTTTAACAATGAGAATATATGAGAAATAATGTTCTTGATATGGCATGTTCTCAAGGGTGAAGTTCAGTATTGCACATGAAGTTTTTCCTTTGATAAGCAAGTGCCTTGCAAAAGATACCCTTCACCTCTTCTCCACTGATTATTATTTATCTTTCCCTCATCAGCCCATTTGAAAGGCTGGAATAAACAGAAAATACTCCTTTTTATAGATTGTTTTACAAACTAGAACATGTTTTTTCCTATCTTCTCTAAATATATATTCCACCCTGATAAATACATTAGAAATGCACAGTTACACAGATTCAGTGCAGTTTTGCCTGAGGCATCAGCTTAAATATTTTTGCTTTATTTAAAGAACAATGAAAATGTTACAAAAACATCGGTGAGCATGCCTGTGGAAAAAATGTTGAAAGCTAAAAATTTTCAAAAGAAAGATTCTATTAAGCAAGCATTCACTAGTGCAGGCAGCAAATAGATTTTGTGGTTACTTTAGATCTCAGAAACTTAAAAAAATACATTGGCATATTCCAGTATATAGTACAGGACTAGAAAATGCAGAGAAGGTTTGAAAAATGAAGGTGCCTTCCAGCACAGCAATAAAGTGTGGTTATTCTCTTCCATTCTGACCAAGTAATTTGTTTACCCAGGTCTGCACGAAACACAATGATGAGAGCAGTGGCTGCCTTCAGTAAGTACAATTCCACATAAGAGTTGCTTCAGCAGAACCTGGCATCTCCTTGCCAGCTCTCTGTGTTTGTGCTGATGATGTGGTCATGTACAAAGCACTTCAATCACATACCTGAGTGGTCCAGGAGAGACTTGGAGTGTTCCTCCTTTGATGTGATTTCAGATCCAAACTGCTTTACAACAGCGTCCTTGTAGAGATGAGCACAAAAGGAGCAGGCTACTCCTTGGGAAAGGCAGTGGGACTGAAAAATAAAAATCAACAAACATATGAAGATAAAAAGAAGACAAATAGGTTGTTTGATTTTGTCACCAGTTGATACCAGTTAACAATTTAGAACTGAAGCATCTGCAGTTCCCTTTGAAGCTTGATGTGTTCTGCCTGAGACTGTTAAATTTGTTGTGGAGATGTGGGAATCTTCACTGAAAATCTGTTTATCCTTTCAGGAGACAGTTGCCATGAACTGAGAATACAAAAATACAGAGAGCAGAAAATTGTCTGATAATTGAAAACTGTGTATCTCCTTTTTAATATTTCCCCCACTGCATTTCTTACAAAATACAATTTTTGGATGGCACATTTCTTCTACTTGGCAGATTGGGGTTAGTTTATCTGGCACTCTGCTGTAATAAACAGTAAATAAAACTTTAATACACAGTTTGTATAATAACCAATTTTTGCTTTAAACAAAGAGCAAAAGTAACTGTAGATTATCTTAGTGGTATCCTCAGAAGTTTCATTAATTTTCTTTATTGTTTCCTTACAGAGAAATCTATTACACTGAGCTTCACCAAAGAGATGCTGCTTCTCAGTGTTACCACAGCCTACACAGGTATGAAGCCAGCAGAGTTTCACCATGGAGCACTGTCAGGGCATTGTTTGGAATTTTAACCCCAGACTGGAATTTTAACCCATATCTCTGCAAACATTATTTGGATATTTTAATTATTTTTGGGTTACTTGTGACATTTCTGTCTCTTGGAGACTGTTTCTGTACAGGAGGAGGGGTGCATCCAAACCTGCAGGTGCTGATTCAGTAAAGTTCTGGGTCCCAAAGTGAGAGGCAAAGTTTACAAAGCTAGCTTTTATGGGATTTGATATTGCACTATCAATAGATTGGAGATTGTTTAATGCAGATGTATTGTATACATTTAATGCAGTTGTGTTGCATTTGAATTAAAGGATTGTTTGTACATCATCCCTTCATTAAGGCATGGGAGATTCCCAATGCTCTTCATTTTAGTCTTTGTTCTATTGGGAACCAGCTTTGTAATTTCCAGCTGTTTTTATCAGTAGGATTTGCTGTGGCAAGAGTTCTCACTCTTTTTAGCAACTTTTAGTTAAACTTGGTCTGGCATCCTTGGAGCAATGTATGAGTTTTAAAATAAAAATGTATTTTTGCCATATAAGTGATTCTTCCACCAAGAAAAACCCTATAAAATCCTTGAGTTGTTTTTTGGGGGGTTTCTTGCTCCTTATTTGGCTTCAGATGTAGTTTTGTTCATGATCAAATTCGGTTTTTTTATAAAATAGATGCACTTCCAGAACCTAAGCTCTGAGTTAGGAAAAATTATTGTTATGTGAAAAGAAAAACGTAGATGTGAACAAAATACCAACATTGCAGTTTGCAGCAGCTCCTGGTAGAGAAACAGCTGGAGTAACTCTGGAGTTGGGTTGCTCCAGCCACTAATCTGAGTTACAAATTACTTCACAGCATCTCCAGTGTTGTGTTAACCCAAATTAATTCACATTAATTCCTCTGGGGATGGGAATGTGGAGCAAGATAACAAGAGAAGGGAGTCAGTCAGGTTTTGCCTGAATATCCTGAAATTTGGGTTTACAGGTGGCATGAAAATAAATCAGTCCAGACTGGGGGAAAAAATATCTGCTGCCATCTTCTGGATCTGGGTTGGTGTTGCTACTTTCTGTAGGAAAACAGAAAATTCCCTAAGGCCAACAAGGGCTTTTATTCCAAAATTACTGGAATTGAGATGCTGCAAGTGCACCCCTGTTTCTGAAGCCATGCAGTTCAGCCAGGCAGGGCAGGGTGAGCTGTACCGGCATTTGGCTGTAGCCAAAAAGCAAAGGATATAAATGAGAAAGTTTTATTTTAAGCTGTTTTTCTCTCTTTAGGAATAACATTTTGTGTTGTTTTAAATGCACTTTTTAATTGAGCTGGTATTTTTATGCTAATGGTTGCTCCTGGTCACCTTAGCTGGGTCAGTGGTGTCACCTTTCCTCACACTAATGGCAGTAGAAAGAAAGAGGATTTAAAACAAATAGCAGTTGTTCTTTCTCAGCTTAAATTCATTATGTATGTATAAAAAAGTTCATTTTAGGGTTCTTAGCTTCTTATTGGTATTTGAGGCTGCAGGGACTTTCAGGAATGCCATAACTTGAAGTGGAGGGAAATCCTTAAATGAAATTGTGCCTTATTTCTTCAGTTACTTTGTGTTATTTCACGTGGCATTTTTTATTTGATAAAATTCCAGAGTTTTTGTAGAAGTAGAAATATAAACTGTAGGTTTATATTTGTTTAATATAAACAAATATAAACAAAAACATACAGTTTTATAATAAACAAATATAAACATATATTTTATATATTGTTGAATATAAACATTTTAGGTGTTGGGTCAAGAGTAGCAGCACTGAACCTGGGTGCCTGTGACACCCATTAGTGTCACTTTTCTAATGTGGTTTTTAGGAACTGGTATGGAAGAATATAATGATTACATAGTTTAAAATTCCCTCTTTGCTTTTATTACCCACATCTAATTTAAATATATGATTTGAAAGATACCTGAGGGTAAAACAGCCTTTAGACATAAAGATTTTTTCATTACTTTTATGAGAGTGCATCTATGAGTTCTGTTTGGTTTCCTTCCAAGGTTTGGTGTTAACATTCTTTTCTGGAGTCTATGGAACGTGCATTGGTGCTGTGAATAGGTTTGGCAGTGAAGAGAAAAGCCTGATTGGTCTCTCTGGTATTTTTATTGGTGTTGGAGAAATCTTGGGTGAGTCTAAACTTGCTACCTTTTGACAACAAAAAGGATTAGGCTGATGCAGGTTTTTTTGTTTGTTTGTTTGTTTTGTTTTGTTTTTTTGGTGTGTGTGTTTTTCTTTTTTTTTTGTGTTTAACTCAATAGTGTGTTTGGAGCTTCCAGCAATAATTATGTGAACACAAAATGAAATAGTAGCAATATAATTGGCACTGTGGTTCCTTACTGCACTGTGAATTATACCTCACACTCTGTAAAGTGGATGAAGACCAATTCTAATATTCTGCATTTCTCTGTGGAGGAATACACAGACTTCAAATGTGAGAAACACTGGTCTGCAGTGTTATTAGGGAATTGAAACCATTTTGCTGTTTTAAATGCTATTTTGAAATAGTATTATGTTTGCATTTTTATTACTTCTTGAGTGATATAATTTTAAATTTTTTTCGTAAATGCTTACACTGAGGATTTCTTTCTTTAAAAAGTTTGCTTGTGTTAAATGAGATGTGATATTTGAATAAATTTGGCTACAGGTAATATTCATTAAGTAAATATTTCTTTTTTTCTGTAGACTCAAGTACTGAGGTGTTAAGCAAAAAACCACTGTTCATTAGCAGCTCAGATCCATTGAGTTGCATGTTTTTCAATTAAGAGCTGAGCACAAGGCTGTCCATTTTCACTTAGTGATGTTGCAACACTGAAGGAAACTGGCTGCTGGTTAAATACTTGCCAAAAGGTGAAATATGTTCATCAGCACCCATGTGATCAATCTCCTGCCCCACTTCCCTGGCAAACTCCTTGGGGCTGTTTGCATGTCAGTCAATCTTTGTTATTCAGTGTGGGAATGTTTGTAATTTAAATTGTCAGTATTTAAATCTCCACTTGTGATTCAGTTCTCTCCTCTTTTCTGCTCCTGCAGGGGGAGGAATCTTTGGCTTGCTGAGCAAGAAGAGTCGCTCTGGCAGGAACCCAGTGGTGATGCTGGGCATCCTTGTCCACTTCATAGCCTTTTATTTAATTTTTTTCAACATGCCAAATGATGCCCCCATTGCTCCTATGGAAGGAACAGATCAAGTTGCTTATATGATTCCAAGGTAGGTGGGATTTTTTTTGCCTTGGCTGCTGTAAGTCAGGATGTGCATAAAACAATTTGTTTCTCTACAGAAAATTTCTTGAAGTTTTTTTCTGTGTAGTGACTAACTCCCTGGAAAAAGCTTTCAGGAATTCTGTTTTTATTAAAGGTAGATATTCCACCAGTGTGCACCCAATTTAGGAACTTGAATGGCATAAGAATAAAAAGCCTGGGGATGAATAATAGCAGTTGTGTCACTTGACAACTGATGTTTCTGACATGTAGCACAATAGCAAGACCAGCATCTATTGTAGTGGGTGTTAAGAATTCAGTTTATTTTAAAACTGAGTCTTGGGCTCAGTTTTACATCAGGGAGCACCAGCCTTGCCCCGTTGCACTGGTTTTTAAAATCTTCCAGTGCTTGTTGTCAAATTCCACTTGGTGTGACTGCAGCCTGTCCCTTGCAGCACTCAGTGTGTGGGGGAAGAATATAGAAAGCTTTCTTATCTCACCATTACAACTTTCTTTTGGGCTGTATTTTTACCAGTTTATGTGAAAAGCCTGTACTGTCAGTTTTGCAGACCCAGCTGCTAACTTGCAGTTCTAAGCACTTGTGCCTGTGCAGGTGACTGGTTTTAGCTGGAGTATTTTTCTGCCAAATGAATTGGTTTTTCTTTAACATTCCTGCAGATTTTTGAACTCACCATGTGCCTCAGCTTTTAATCACTGCTGTGTGGGTTTTGTGGCTCCAAGCACTAAAACCTTATTTTAGTGATTCTAATTCAGTGCAGAATTGACTGCAGGTAACAGTAACAGAAGTCTTGGCATTCAAGAAATTAAAGCTGATGAAATGACTCCTTTTGCCAAGTCAGGCATTCCCAGTTCTTTTCTGGGGAAATTAAAAGTGTGATAACTTTCTTCCATTTGCAGTTTCCAAATAAGTCTGCCAGAAACAGTTTATGGATGTGTGAGCTGTTTGAATGAATGGCTTTTAAATTGGAATTGCTTTCTCCTTCAGCAAAGAGGTGGCCATGCTCTGCAGCTTCCTGCTGGGGCTGGGGGACAGCTGCTTCAACACCCAGCTCCTCAGCATTTTGGGATTCCTGTATTCAGAGGACAGTGCTCCTGCCTTTGCCATCTTTAAGTTTGTTCAGGTATTGCCAAACACAGCCTTTTTTAAGTAGGATTGTTGGGATGTTACTGAAATACTCGGTTGGGCTTTTTAATGAGCTGAAAAAAATGTTTCTGCAAATTATTTCATGCTGAATTTTGGTGTAAAATAGTTTTGTGAAGCTGGAAACAGTTTCCTGGGCTATGATCTTAAAGCTTTGTCTGTGTTGCTTCTAGACAAAGTGGTTAGAAATACCAGAGATTTTGGTAGTGGTTTTACTGTTTGAAATACCAGCTTGCAATGCTACAAACACTTTGGAGTTTGGTGTTAATTTTCTACAGTTGAACGCTGTTTAAATAACAAGTTAAAACTAAATCTGTTGTGGGACATGCTGAGACATATGTTGAGGTATAATGAAGCCTTAAGATTCTCTGTCTACTACAAAAGCATTCTGAGAGCTTCATATTAAACTGTCTCTATGTCACTTTGATAATCCTTCTGTAGCAGCACCAGCCTGGAAATCTCCACTGATAATCTTTTCACTTTGTTTTTCCTCTCAGTCCATCTGTGCTGCAGTTGCCTATTTCTACAGCAACTATTTCCTGCTGCAGTGGCAGCTCCTGATCATGGTGCTGGTGGGCTTCTTTGGAACAATCACCTTCTTCACCGTGGAGTGGGGAGCAGCAGCAGCCCTCGCTGCCCGTGGCTCAGACTACAGCAGCATCTGATCCCTGTGCGAGCAGGAACAGCACAGGCACGGCTTTTGGGAAGTGTCAAAAGGGGAAACTTGCTGCAGAGGCTGAGGTGGAGGAAGCTGCTGCTTCAGTCCAACTGAATGTGAAACAGGAGGGAAAAAAATGCCACATTTGAAAGGCTTTTATTCCTTGCTTTGGTCATCTGAGCGTGGTGTTGTGTTGTTAAAAATCTGGTATTGGGAATGGAAGGAAATGTAGGGACCCATGTATTGAACAATTCTCTTCTGAGATGTCCCTTTCAGAATGTAATTGCCTCATTTCACTCTACCATGCACTACAGAATTAGTTTGGGGTTTTGTCCCTTAAATTATTTTTCCTATATTCTAGTTCTACAGAGATTTGAATTCCTGTATTGAATGAGTGATATTTTTATAAGGTAGATTATATTGCAGATCGTGTCTGCACAGCTGAGAAATCAATTTGGCATTGAATTTTTCAACAATTAGATGTGAGGAAGTATTTCTGTGGGAAATGTTGCCTTATTCTGTATCCCTCAACTCCTTGTTTCCCAACCATTTGTTTATTAATCTATTTCATGTGCTTAAGTTGTCAGATCCGTGGGGTTTTTTTGTTTGGTTGGGTTTTTTCTGTTGTGGGCTTTTTTGGTGGTTTTTTTTGTTTGTTTGTTTTTGTTTTGTTTTGGTTTTTAAATTTTTTTTTGTTTTTTTTGTTTTTTTTTTCCGTAAGGAAGTCAATCAGGTTATAGTGTGACATGATAGATTTTACAAGAATTTGAGGAAATCACCCTTGGCCATCTTAAGAATAAGATCCCAAGGCCTGTGAAATATTGATGGTGGAAAAAAAGCTTCTGGCACAGCATCTGAGAATTGAGCTGTGTTGGGAAAGGTGCTGAACCTTCCTCAGGGTAGTGCTTTATGAAGGACCATAATCCATGGGGGACCATAATCCACAGCTTCCCTCCCAGAATCCCAAATAGTTCTTTTGAGTTCAATAGCATTTTCATCAGTGATGAAAATCTGTGATGGGAGCACTAAGACATCTTTAAAAAATATAAATAGTCTCAGAATGTGAACTGTCAGAATAATATTGCAGTGTTTATTCTACTGCATAACCTGAAACACTTGTCCTAAGTTGTTTTATTCAGTCTGTTTTGGGAAAATTGAAGTGTAATCTTACTCCACCAAATAGGAAAGCAAGGTTACAGGCATAGTAACTAAATTTTAATCCAGAACTGTTGTAGGTGATGTAACAGGGAGTGACTGCAGCTCACCCTGACTTCATCTGCCTACATAAAACTCTGCAGTACTTGCAGTTGTGTTTGCCTGGTGGGCAGAGAGCAAGCATGGAACACTCAGAAGGTGTTTTTAGACACTCCATGGAGCTATTTTTAGAAAAGTACAATTCACCAACCTTCTTTTATGCCCAGTCAGAATGTTAATGCCTTGTCTTTAAAGACAAATTAAAAAAGACTGTTTTACATGTCAGTAGCTCCCACGTGTTGTAAGCGTGTAGGAGCTCCCAAGGTTAACCCTGGGGAGGGAGGGTGGCATCTCCTGTGACATTTGCTGTCACTTCTGCTCTCCAGGAGCAGTGTCACCAGTGGAGCACAGCCAAACAGCTGAGGGACATCTTTTCACAGGGATAGAGAAAGGGATTTTTAAATTCCCAGGGAGAGAGAAAGGGATTTTTAAATTCCCAGGGAGAGAGAAAGGGATTTTTAAATTCACGGCAGGTTTTTGCTGTGAGATCAGCAAGGTGTTAATGGGGGGATTAGAGGGCACCTGAACATCCAGCAAGCTGAGAAATCTGTGAGGACAAGCAGCAGAGAGAGGTTTGTGTGTATTCCCAGGAGATTTAATGAATGATGTAAAAGAGAATGAGGCAGAACATGGATTTGAGTGAGGGGTTACCAGAGCCATTCCAATCTGTCAGGCAGCCTGGAAAAGCATTCAGTGTTCAATCAATATGTGATTAATGGCACCAGCACCACTGCAAAGCCTCTCTCTCTCCCACTCCTGTTATCCTGCAATTTGAAGCATATGATTTTTATATACTGAGCACTACAAATGTGTGGATTAAAGGGTGCTGCCACCGATTAAAATTCTCTTGTTGCTACACATTTGCATTTTCTCCAGAGTACCAAAAGGGATGAAGAGCTTTTTTTTTTCCAGATAGGGAATTACTGATTTTTTTTTTCCTCCAAACCCTGTTCTCCCCATCACCTTAATGAGAGCAGAAAGACTTGAAAGTTCACAAGGAGCAGTTTTTTCTTAAGGTGTATTTGGGGAAAAAATGATTTTTGGATCTTGTGGTGATGAGTAACTTGTAAGTGCTTTTTAAACAATGTCATTTAATTGTAAGTGGGTTATGGCTCTCATGAGGTTGCTTTTTAAATTGACCCCTTTTAATGATGAACTTCTGTGATGTTCATTTGCCATATAAGAATTATATGAACTATTTTAATAGAAATTAAAAGTGCTAAGTTTATGTAGTTTCAAAAAGCATTTTGAAACCAACTCAGAGGGATACTAATGAACAAGGACTTGTGGGTTTTCAGTACCTCTGTGAATCTGATGCTTTACTTTTTTTCTTTTGCTCTGTTCTGGTCTGACTCAGTATCAGATAATCTTAGAAGGCTGCTCAGAACTATTTATAGGGTCATTAAAGGGAAGTAGTACTGCTCTGTGACAAGATTTTCAAATCATGGCACTCTCCAAGCTGCATCATGGATAGCTATTCTTTTTTACAATTAACCATATAAGTATTGCTTTTGACATTTGATCTGAAGAGAGAGGCCTCAGTTATTCAGGCAGCAGATGACATATGATTGCTTTTCACTTACTCATATTTCTTTAATGTGCCAAGAGGTGAAAAATCCTCTCCAATGTACACAGCTGTTCATTTGGTTGAAATTTTTGGTGTAGAAATATAAAGAACAGTAACACTGACATCCATTTGTGATTCCATCTCTTAATCTGTTAATCAGCATTTGCCATCCATGAGGCTGCAGCCCCTTCATTTCACCTCAGTGGCCTTTGAACAATTTCATGTTAATCTGAATTGGGAGCTCACTGTTAAATAAACAGGGATTTGAAAAGAAGGATTTTGCTTTATCTGTGGGTTTGTTTTATATTATAGATTTCATCTTTATAAGCAAAATTATGCATGAAGTTGCTTTGGTTTATTAAAAAGTCCCCTTTCAGTTTTTCCCCTCATTCTTTTAGGGTGTTACTGAGGTTTAATATCATGATTTAATATCACATCCTCATGTTTTTCAAACAAATGCTAAACAGGAAATGAAAACTGCTTTTCTTGACAACTGAGTGCCAAATAAACTGCTACAAATTAGTCTTCAATGAATCTCATATAAACATACCTGTATTTTGTCTTGCCAGTTGGTTTTCATTTTGATACATGGATGCATGGACTAAGAATTTCTAGAACTGTGGACTTCCTTCCTAATTAATTGTGTGGTTTTACTTTTGTGTATTTAATTACTTTTGTGTTAATTTAATTAGGTACAATCTATGTTAGCAAGTTGAGATAAGGAAGAGAACCATTTATAAAATAATTTTTAAAAATAATTCAGATTTATATTTTTCTGCAGGTACTGCCAAATTCTTAAAGGGATAAAAAAAAAATCCCAAACAACAAGAATCCCCAAAAATCCTTAACCAAGGTCCCTATCTTAGCAGAAACCCTTCTGTGGTACAGTTATGAAAAACCAGAAATCTTGTGCTGGTGAGTTCTTTGAATGTTTGTGACCATTTAAAATATATTGGAGAGAGAAATTCCTGCTGGGGTTTGCTGTGATTTATGGAAAAATTATTTAAGTGTACAAGGCCATAAGTTCAAGACCACTGAGTTAATCAAAGTTCCTCTGGACCTTCTTGGAATTCCACAAGTTTACTTCAGCTGATGAATGTGGTTCCCTGGACCCCAGCCTAAGTGCCAGCAATTAATGCACAGAGGGGTGTGTGAACAGAGCACTAAATTCTGTATTTTAGGGCAAACATGAATTGTTTGCTGTCAGTATAAATAGGAAATGCAATGTTCAGCATCATGCCAGGAGCCACAATACCCACCTTGGACCCAAACTGTGCAAGTGTGTTAGTCAAGGCACGACCTTTCCATCACAACCATTAATTTTCCTGGTGAAATGTGTGTTTGAAGGCTTTAGCCACACCTCTGTTTTCCTTGGAGACCCACAAATGTTAATTAAATGGCAGCAGCAGTTAATACCATGTTTTCCTTGATCCCTGTCTAACATGCAGGCAGAAATAATAAAAGATGGGATGATTTAGAGATGGAGCTGAACTGGGAAGTTTGCTGCTTTACAAGGACCTTGCCCTTCTGGTATGAACCATGCTGGTTCAACAGCAAGATTGAGACTTATGATTTTCATGGATAAATTCGGAATGGTGCCTTGATAAATTTATTTTCAGAGGCTGAGTTAGTACCACAGAGAAGCACCAATAAGAGTGGGGGAAACATCCTTAAAATGCAATAAAGAGCAAATCTGGAAGTGAGAATTAGTCTCAGTGGGCACATGAAGGGGGTGCTTTGTTGAGTTTGTGTATTAGAAATTGAGATTTCTATTTAGTTCATACTGCCTCTGTTAAGTTGGTTATCTCAGCTGCTGAGAGTCTTCCTCCAAGCTCTCCTTTCTCTTTTATTTACATTTTGAAACTGTGCAGAAGTCTAAATGATGGCAACTTTTTTACCTTTAAAAGGTGTTCTTGGGTTGGAGTTGGTGGTAATTGGGAGCAGCTCACACAATGATTATCCCTAACGGAACTCTGATTTCCAGTGAGTGTACTGACTCTTCCTTTCATGGTCACAGGCATGCAAATAAAAGCGAGTTACAGACATTGTTTTTGTTAATAGGCTCGTTAAGTTGTCGGGATTGCTCCTGTCACTGTTTTAGGAGAGAGACACAGTCTGAACCGATGGCTTGGGAAATGCTTTGTAAGAGCCAGCTTTGGGAAATGAAGTGGTTGGTTTAGGGCTAAGGAGTCCTTTGGAAATGCTTCACTCTGGTTTAGACACACCAGTGAAGTGTCTCAGGGAAACCAGTGGCTGCTTCAGCCTCAGCCTGTTCCCTTGTTCTGTCCATCTTAAGGAAACCCATGCTGTCATTGAGAGGTGTCTAAATGTTGGTTTGGGGCTATTTTTTTGTTTGTTTGTTTCCTTCCCCAGTATCCTTTCCCACGGTTTCATTTGTTTTCCTTTTAACTCAAGTGGTCTGGTCTGAAAGACTTCAGAAGATCTATCAGAGTCATGGAGTGCTTGTGTCCTGTTTATCTAAATTTAAATGTGGCTGTGGAGGGCTTTGTCCAGGCTCAAAGTCAGGATTTACTGCAGGCTCCATCCTGCAACTGAGAGGAAAGGAGGGAGCAGCAGGGAACAGCTCTGCTGCCTCTCATTTGGCTGGGTAATACATGAAATAATTCAATTGCACAGGTGAAGATGCTCAGGGTAACAAGGAGGAGGCCAGTAGAGATGAATTCTGCCTGCTGCAGTTTTCCCTCGAGATTTAGTAATTTGCAGATGGGCCAAAATCCACTGTGGTTTCACCAGTGTGATCTTTGGATGGCCTTGGCATTCTGATTTCTGAGGGAAAGAATCTGTATTCAATAACTGACTGTACAATCTTTTATGTGAACAAATAGAAAAGAACCTTGCAGGTTAACTTTTGCTGTGCACAGCCCTTTGAGTCTTGGATAAAAGGAGATTCAGGAGTTTGCACTTCAAAGTTAATCATGAAGGGAGGAAAAAATAGAAGGTTTGTGCCTTAAATGAAAAAAAAAAAAAAATAGCCATTCTGTCACATGAAAAGGAAATTGCTATTTAAGGTCACTTAGTGAAATTAGCTTCAATTAAGCATCCTTTCTTAATGCAGTGCTTGTTGTCAGAGCCACTCATCTTGTGGTAATGCCTGACCTGCTGAGTTTATGATTATTAATCTGTGTTAAAAAAAACCCCTAAAACACCTAAAACCAAACAGGTTATTATCTGTGTAATCAGCTGTTGAAAGCAGCTTTGCCACCATACATCACTATTTGTTTTGTGCTCACAAAATTGTGACTGACAGAGCATTTGTTTCACAGCTCCAGAGCTGAGTGATGGTGCTCAGGAGGTGTTTCCTCAGCTGGAAATACCTCTGAGCTGAGTTTTTTTGGGCTGAAAGCAGAGGAGTGGAGAGAATCAGAAGCTGCTGGAGTGTCCCTGCTCTGTTCCCGACGTGTGACTGATGGAGGAAAGCACAGCAGGGAGTGCTCAGCCTTTTCCCTCACCCAAATGCTCATTTAAAATTTGCAGGCCAAACTTCTTAAACTGCCTTTCTTCCCATTATACCTATTCCTATAAAATATCAGTAAAAAATACACTACTGTGGTGTCACTGTGCTCAGCTGACACAGGCAAACCCAACAGGTTCAGCTGCTGCTCCCATCTCAATGTTTTCTCTGTGTGTAGGTGACCCAGCCATGGAAGTGGCTGCTCTTCCTCCCTGCAGGGCTGGGATTCAACAGGAACCTGTGCTGTAATTGGAAGTTTTGGAGAAAATAGGACACGAGTGAGCCTGAAAAATGAGTGTTCCAGCGCTTGCATTCATCTGCCACCCTTACCCCGCTGCAAGTGAAAGAGAGCAGCGATCACAGGCACATCTTGATGACATTTATGAATAATTATAATAATTATACTTCGCAAGAGCCTAATTCTGCTGATTCTCAGACGTGTCAGTGAGACAAGAAGCGCTGCCCTTGGCAGGGAGAGGCAGGGACAGGGACAGGGCTGAGCAACCGTGGACGTTCAGCGGGATCAACATGGGACTGTCCTTGCCCACACTCCCAGCTCCACAGACTCAAGTGTCTTGGTTTGAACAGACAGGTGTCTGCTAAGGAAGGCAGGAGCCTCCCTTGAAATGCAAAATGTAAACCNATCTGCTGGAGGGAGGATTGGCTGTGGGAGAGATAAAGAAAAAACTGCCCAAAGAACAGCAGAGAACTGCTCCTCCCCTCTAGATGGCAAATAGAATACATACACATCTTTACAACCCAGGACAACAGGAAGGAAAATGACTCCAAGGGAAGGAGAGGGCATTATGCACACTGGGCTTTACTTCATGCAGAAAGCAATTGGATTTTAGGTTTGCTAGCTGGTAGAAATGTTTATGATTTTGTGGATTGCGAGGGGAGGATGGCTTGAAATCCTTCAAGGCTGAAAAGTTCATGTTCAAGATTTCTTTCCTGGATAAAACACCTTTGTGCTGAGGGACGTCCTGGTGTGTTTGCAATGCTGGTAGTGAAGGTGCTTGTTGGGGTACCCTGTGCCCTTACTGGGGGTGGCACTGCCTCAGGTGCTGGGCAGCTCAGCCTGCCTTGGTAGCCAGGTGTGCTTGGGGAACCCAGTGGGCCTTCTGTGGATGGAACTCCAGGCTGATGGATGCATTCCTGGGGCTGGCACAAGGCCATGGATAACCAGACCCTTTTTTTACCCTCAATGAGCTTTTGCTTTCACCAGGCTGAGGAGGCTTTGCTTGGCATTGGTGACAGGGCTGGTGAAAGGGTTCTGAGGGCATAAACTGGGCAGTTTTAAACACCCCAGTCTGAGCTGTGGGGGGAAAAAAATATAGATGGTCTTTCTTGGTTTTCCAACACTCTCACCCTCACTGTGGGTCTGGATTCACTGCAGGATCAAAGCCAAAGATTTCAGTTTGTGAGGTAGCCCAAGGCTGCAGCAACCTGTGGTCAGGAGAGGTTGGTAACAAGGCAGGTGAGAAGCAGAGGGGAGTGCTAAAATATGCAGGAGAGAAAACAAGATGATTATTTTTCATATTCAGGCAACCAGGAGTTCTGAAATGATGATGTGTTGATAGGTAGCAACACTGAGGGATCAGCAAAGCTTGGGTTCTGCTTGTCTGTGAGGATGAACCTGTGAGCTAGCCCTGTGCAGAGCACAGAAAGAGCTCTCTGTGTCTTCACTGCCTTTTGAACTCACAGCGTGTCGTGGTGTGGTTTGGTTTTCCCCTGTGTGAACATGTGTCACTTCATTTGGAGGGGAAAGAAAGGTCATGTTGCTGCATTAAAAATTAAACTTCTTTTCAGCTGGTGGTGAAGCCGTAAGGTGGCAGGTGCTCAGGCTGTGGAATAAAGGAGTGGGAATGCCCTGGGTAGTTTTAAACAGCTGAAAGTGCAGTTTGATGGTCAATATTTTCCTGAAGGGCTACATTTAGCAAGAATGATAATGTTCCCAAGCCATTGACTGAAACTCTCAAATGGACTTGTTTTGTTTCTGGTGGAATTAAAGGCTGAAGATATTGATAATACTTAGATGTGGAAACTGGTCAATATTTTCTGCTGGAAAGTACTGCTGGAGAATATTTGATTTGTTTTTCCTTTATTAATAGATTCCTTCCCCCCCAAAAAACCAACTTCATGCAGGAAATAAATATTGCAGAAGAGGAGAATTTTGAAGCAGAAAGGCAGTGGTTGTGCCTAAGGCAACAAGCAGCCTCAGAGGAGGAGCTGGGATTAGCAGCTGGTTGCTCCCAGCTAATCCAGGTTGTAAATCCCCAGTCAGCAGCCTGGGAGCTGCCTGGAGCTGTGAACAGCCCGGGGCTCTCCAACCCAAGCTCAGAGCCCACTGCAGGTCCAGGCTGTGCCTGTGGCTGCAGAGGGTGCTCTCTGCTCGTGTGGTGGCTGATCCCACCCTCTGCCACCCTCCACGGAGCCTCCCTCCAGCCCTTTGGATCTCGTTCCAGCTGGCTCCCAATTAAATCCAGCTCAGGTCAGCTGTTGACAAGCAGCCTCCCTTGTAACTCAGGGAGGTTACCAGCCAGCAGATTCTTGAAATGTATCTTAGAAAGGTTTGGGCTGGGAGCCAAGATGATTTTCTGTCTTTCTTTATTTTTTTTTTTTTCCTGTCTCCCTCTTCCTTCTCTCCAGCAAGTCTTTTGGCAGAGCTGTGGCTCAGCTGGGAGGTTGTGGGGACCAAGAGCACCATGTTAATTAGCTGTTCTACCTTCCAGCTTGTAAAACCCTGATAGAGACCCAGTTGTCATAATTAATGACCACAGAAATAGCAGAAGGGCTCTTAGACCTTGTGCTGAGGGATGTGAGCCAATTCCTCAGTACTGGAAACCAGGAAGAGGCTGGAGTGAAGGCAGGGTGTGTGCAAAGGGTGCCCTGCATCCTCCTGAAGTGCCCAGAACGGGATGTTTTGTGGGACACAGCTGCTCCCAAACACAGGCTGCTCTGGTGGAGTTTCTGAAGTTACCTCTGTGTCAATAATTATAATTGTTTTTCATTAATAAGTTGTTTGGTGTGGCACAGCAGAGGTGGAAGATGGGTTTAGTTTATAATTGAGCTCTCTGTAGTGTGTTTTGTACAGAGCAAAAGGAAAGGAATGAAGTGATGTTGTTTGCTTTGAGGCTCCAAGTGTGAACAGTCCTGTTCTGCTGTGGCAGGACACAGAGCAGGAATTGCTGCTGGGCTGGGAGAGGAGCTGGAGCCCCTGTGAGGAGCAAATGCAGCTGCAGCAGCTCCCAGGTGTGTAAAGGTAGCTCCTTGCTCCAGCCAAGAGCCAGCTGGAGCTGCTGTCCCTGTCTGAATGGTTGTGGAGACTGCAGGTCCTGGATTTGGGGTCAGCTCGGGTGGGGCACCAAGGGAGGAGCTGGAAGAGCTGTGGGGCTGACCTGCTCTGCTGGGAAGGGCTGGATTTTGGAGCAAATCCTCCCAGCTGCGGAGGACATGTTTGGAGAGGGAAGGTGTAAGAACACAAAGGATGGGGAGATGTTGTGGCTTTGGGGAGATGTTCATGGGCAGCTGGAAGGGGATCAGTGGACACAATACTGCTCTGACTGGGCATTTGAGGATGGCTTAGGTTGGAAATGCAAGATGTGGTTGGGGTGTGTGTTCTATCACCATCTGTCAGAGCTGGGGCAGTTCTCTGCTGTTCTTTGGGNCATTTTGCATTTCACGGGGAGCTCCTGCATTCCTTAGCAGACACCTGTCTGTTCAAACCAAGACAGAAGCCTCTTCTCACTCCTACTCCTGGCAATTAAACCTTGAGCATGGCAGCATCTCTGTTCCCCAAGGAATTGTATTCCACCCAAGCCAGACCCGTGGCTGGGCTGGCTGAGCACACAGCACTGGTGTCATCCCAGCAAGGCTGG
The DNA here is from genome assembly GCA_013400635.1 of Hypocryptadius cinnamomeus. Classification (NCBI taxonomy): domain Eukaryota; kingdom Metazoa; phylum Chordata; class Aves; order Passeriformes; family Zosteropidae; genus Hypocryptadius; species Hypocryptadius cinnamomeus. The sequence goes on from VYZP01044214.1 coordinate 188,236, forward strand.
CTTTAGCAGCACTTGCTGGCAGAGTTCGTTCCCCTGCTGGGCACGTAGAGCTCCTGAAGCAGCATTTGGTTCCCCCTTATCTACAGGAAAGACAATTCCAGCCTCTGTAATTAATGGCTCTGTCCTGACGGGGTCTGGGGTGAAGCATCAGCACAGGAAATTGGCTGGGCTAAGTGGTGTCTCTGCCTGAATCCAGGCTGCAAAGGCAGCCCTCAGCCAGCTGAGATGAATTGTGGCTGAGTTGCTGAATTCATTTTTCATCCTTGGGTCTGACAATCACAAGAAGAGCTCCTGTGTAACTCTTCCATCTGCAGCCTCATTTGTTGCAGATATCCCATGAGCTGGTGGAGATCCAGGGCTTGTTGGGCTCTGTCCCTGGGGATTACCTGTGCTGGGGTTTTGCAATGGCATTCAGGGACCAGACAGTCCAACACCACTCCTCAGGGAGATCAGGTTACAGGACAAGGGGTTAATTCTCAGGGAGCTGCTGAAAGGCAGCACAACTGCTCTGATCAGACCTGGCACTTGGTGGCTCTCTCAGAATAGAGAGGTTCTGAGGGTTCTGAGGTGCTGTCAGGCTCCCACACATGGTGTGCTCTGTATCCTTCCTCTCAGACAAAGCTAATTTATTTCACTTGTAGTGAAGCATAACCATACACCAGGAGGCTCCTGTTCCTGTACCCCTGTGCTCATCTGCTTTGCTCTCTCTCCTTTATTTTCCTTGCTTCTTGTTTGCCTCCTCCTTCAGTTTATCTCTCCTTCCCTCACTCTTCCTTCCCCTGTAGCTCCTGCTTGCCAGGGAGCTGTGATCACCTCTGTCCCAAAGGTTCAGCAGTGTCACCTTGGGCTGTGTCCCTGTGTTTTTCAGGTGAGTGAGTCTGGTGAGCTGAGCTTTGGATTTCTAATCCTGGCTCATTTGCTGGCCTTAGGTGCCTTAGGACAGGTTTTGTCTTCCTCACCTGCAGGGTGGGATTGTTGCTAAAACAGCTCATGTCTGGGGCAGTGTGAGGTGGATCAGTGCTTGGAGGATCAGATTCAGGGGAAAACAGGTAAAAATGGGTTACTCAGACCTGCTGGCCAGCAACATGTTCTTCAGTTTCAGTACCTTCCCTGGGCTGGGAGCCATCCCTGCAGGAACAGCCCAGCCTCAGGCTGCAGATGGATACTCTGGGGGCCAGGTGGGACTTACCAGATGTGACCCCTGGCTCCAGGCAGCCCAAATAATCTGCCTTGCACCCAGGAGGGGACTGTGCGGCCGTGCCCTGAAGCACAGCTGGGAGCAGGTGGTGCTGCTGGAAGCTCTCAGTTATTTCTGGAGGCTGTAGGTAAGTGGGGTGTCACTGTGATATCTTATGAAAATCCTTTGCTAGGATTTTTCTCCTATTCTACCTGAGAAGCCTCAGAAAATAAATGTAAACAATAACTATCTGATGGCTGTGGGATGTGCTCTGGACATTGTTTACCAACAGGTGCATCTTTGATTGGTCCATGTGAATTGTTTTTGCTTGATGGCCAGTCAGGGTCCAGCTGTGTCGGACTCTCTGGTTGTCAGAGGTTTTTGTTATTCATTCCATTCCTTTGTAGCTTTCTGATGGATCCTTTCTCTCTATTCATTTTAGTATAGTAATATAATATAATATAATGTAATATAATATAATGTAATATAATGTAATATAATATAATATAATATATCAGCCTTCTGAAACATGGAGTCAAGATTCTCATCTCTTTCCTCATCCTGGGACCCTCGAACACAACCACAGTGGGGAGCATCCAGTTCCTCTCTGGGGCTCCTGTCTCCTCCCCAGCCCCAGGAAGAGCTGGGAGCCTGTGCCCTGGTGCCAAGAGCAGCCAGGAGCAGTTTGGCCCTGGGGAAAGGCTGTGACAGTGCTGGGGATGCTGGGGACAAGCTGCACCTCCCCACAGGTTCTTTTTCCTCGCTTTTAAGGCACTTATATTTGTTGTTGCTGTTGTTTTGGAGGCTGCTGGGTGGCTGAGGAAGGGCAGCAGCATTTTCCTGTTGTTGTGGTGAAAGGGCAGCTGGGAGGGAAGGAGCAGATCTGCTGGAGGAGGAAGGATGCTGAGTGCTCTCACATGGGGTGGCTTTCAGCCTGTGCACATGAGAGGGGAAGTGCATTTTGCAGGAGTAGCTTTTCCTGGCATTGCACTTCATCTTGTTAATAAATCTCTTGTAATGCCTCCCTGCAGAGCCCCTCAAGGAACTGGCTAACCAGGAGAAAGTGGAGATCCAAGAAAAGCCTCCTAATCCATTATCAGCAAATGCAATCAGACTCTCCATCTGCTATCCCAGGCCCCTGCAGCCCCACAACTGGGAGCCAGCCCCTGCTGCCTCCTGCACAGATGTTTGGTCACCGCGTGCCTTCGCTCCTCTCTCTGGATTCAGCCTGGTGTCACCTCAGATTAGTGGGCTCCAGCTCAGAGCCTGTCCTGCCCTTGGGAGGAGCCAGGTAAAGCTGACAGGCTGAGGCAAGCACATCTTGGCTGGAAAACAAGTGTATGTGTTAGAGGATTGCACAAACGAGGCAGGACTGCTGGGGTACGTTCCTTGAGCTTCACTGCAGCATCAGCCCCATTGCCTGGTTGAGACAATTGAAAGATGACAACAGCTCACATGTTACCAGCAGCTAAAGATTTCTTTGTTACAGAGCATTTAAAACACTTTCTAGCCAATAACATATTGCTAAAGCTTACAGATAATTTGTTGTAGTAGCTCTCTGGTCACAGAGAGCAACAGACAACTTTCCCATGCATCGTTTTAGTGAGAAGATCAGAGAAACAAATGAGAAACAATTCTTATCTTGCCACACCTGGTATTGTGAACATGTGGAATGTGT
>VYZP01044215.1:4933-83649 GCA_013400635.1 Hypocryptadius cinnamomeus
TTATATTGAATGGTCCTCAAAACTCTCCATGAAATGCCCCAGAACAGCACCATTAAGTAATGAAATATTGTACTTATTTTAGAAGCAGATAAAAAAATTGCCCCAAATACACATAAAAAAAGACCGCCAAAGCTGGCAATAGACTTGAAACCTAACATTGAAAAGAAAAGAACTTCCTGCTAAAGAGGCGACATGATTATTTATCTTAATTTCACAACTCACCCCATGTGAGTGTAGCAAGTGTCAGAATTTCAGGGACTGAGCCACTGCGGACTATATATTCCGGGGAATAGGGATCTGTCTGTGCTTCACCATCCCTGTAATCTGTCTGTGTCCCCAGAGTTCGGAACATGAGGCCAAGGACCTGGCTGTCTCCTGCAGCTGACAGGACACGCGACTCTGCCCTAAAAAGAGGTGCAAGATGGAAGATTGGTCACGTTCATTACAAAAACCTCCAAGCAAACAAACCAGAAACACGTCAGTTAAAGGTGGGAGTCGTAAATGTGTTTTGGTTTATCTTAACATTACTCCCATTGATGTTAACTCCATTACCTTTGGTAAAAGCAGACTGAGGTTACATTGAGTCTGAAACACCCCCTTTAAGTAAATAATCCAGAAATCTTCTAGTTTCAGCTCTCATGATTATACATACAAATCTTCCCTACCTATCCATTCTAAAGCATTGCATTTAATGGACACAAAATCATTGAAGTAACATGAAGCAGGACTTCTTCAATTTGGTTTACATGGTTCTCTTTCCAACAATTCCAGAATAAAAATTTAATTCTGATATAAGCACATGCAATTTACATTAACTCTACCAGGAAGTGAATTTATTATGTGAGCTCAAAATTTGATACTCTCTGAAAACCACATCAGACTACATTACTGATACTCTACATCTCTGAGCAGCATTGCATCTATCACAGAGATTGTAATACAATATCAGAAGACTTTCCAATAACATTGCTCTACTAGAGAATCTTCTTTGCAATGGTATCTCTTCTAGAATTCAGACACTTAGCTTTCTGTTTCAAGCCTCACAGTCTTAACACACTAGAGGCACATCCTTTATTCACAAAGCCCTACTTATATACTGCAAGCAAATTCTGAAACAGTCCATCATCTATTTCCTCTAGAATTCTCAATGATGTGAGCAGTACCCTACCTCTTAACAAACTTTTCCTGTTGGTTCATTATCAAAAATAGTGGTCACCAGCTAAATAGTTTCCTGATCTTTTTCTGGTGAGACCAGGTGAGTAATTTTCCAAAAGTCACTACTTACTCTGTCTTTGTATCAGCAACAGCTTCTGGAACACCTGCTGGAGGCAGCTTAGAAGACTTGAGAGGTCTGAAGAGAGAGTACGAAAGTAAGACAACAAGGATGAGCCTAAAAGATCATTATGGTTCAGAAAAACCGCACTCCACTAAGTTCAGTGGAATTAATACTGATTTCCCACAACTGTGGTTCTGTTAGTTGCATGTTTAAGAATTGTGCCTAAATATTAAAGAACTGTTTTGTAGCTAAGGAGGAACAGAGGAAGTTTCACCAGTAAACACCAGGACTGAGTGTTATTCTTATAAGTCAAAGCAGAAAGTGGAGTCACAAAACAAGACAATTATTAAAGTTAGTTTTGAGTGTGTTCCCAATATTTTGTGTATGTTTCACTAATTAGCTTACTTTTTTTACTTCACTTACACTTTTTTGAAAGAGTAGTGTTTTTTTTTAATAACTGCTTGAAATCCTGAAATTCATTCCTACAATTAGCTGATAACTTGGTTTGGACTTATCTAATTTTATTGTTTCGTTTTTTGCAATACTTTATGAGGTATCTTGAAAGTGATTTGGGCTCAACTACAAATTAATAATTCCTTCCTAGGCATTCCTATAGTTCGCATATTGCAGTTCTCTATCAATTTCCTTTAGCCTTCAGGAGACTTTGAAGCTTAATTTCATATTGCAGAAGATAACATCGTCTTTGTTCCTTTAAAACTGTTGATATCAAGGAGCCATAATAGACTTCAACTTATTAAACTTAGCAATTTTTTTATATTTAAAGTGGATATAGTGGCCAATAGTTGCTGAGTAAAATCGTGAATGCAATTCAAAGTGTATGTGACTAAGCCAAGAATGTTTATATGGCAGCTGTTGGTTCAGATCTTGAGTCCATTGCTGACCTGCAGTGCCATTGTGGAAGGAGCAGAGCAGTCCTGCAGTAGGGGACGTGGATGAAAAGTTAATCAAGGCTTCCCTTTGCTCCCTTTCTGCTCCTGGCAGAAACTGGGAGTTAAAAGGTTCCTTCTTAAGAAAACACCTTTCTAGGGGTCTGGAGAACCACACTGGCTTTGTAAATATCTTCTTCCTTTGCACAGGATGATCTACAGCCCAAATCTTTATTATTAAGTACAGAATGTCTCATATATTTGCTTATATGGTAACGCATAACTGAAAATTCTGTCATAGTGTGAATTTAGAAAGACCTTGTTTTAAGACCTGGTTACTATTAAAATTTTCTATTTTATCAAAGAACTGATCAAAGAACTAACAGAAAATACAGAAAAAATAATGCTCTGGCCTTTACTTAGGTGCTCTTGAAAATGCACAGAAAGATGATGAATACCCTGTTTCAAACCAGTTCATCCCTTACTGTGCAAAATATTTGTAGCGATTCCTTCCATTAACTTCAGGATCTTCATACACAACTCGAGGTATCTGAAGAGAAGACTGACCTCTGAAAGCCAAAATACAGGACATCATTTAAAAAGTACATTCAGAGCAGTTATCTTTTTTCCTTATGCCTTTCTTTTCTCTCTCTCTTCCCCCTGGTTGCACTATCCAACATGCACACTACAAATTCCCCCCAAGCCTCACACTTATACAAGCAATTATATTTTGGTTTTTACACATTTACCTATGTAGCAAAACAGTTTGACACCTTATTTCCCACTATGTGTGGTCAAGAAATGGTCTTTGCTGCCTTTATTAAAACTTTCTTATGGGCTTGTTATGAAAAGGATTAACCACTTGTACATGCTTGACTTTGTAAAGGAAACCACTTTTACTGGAAGTGTGGGGAGCAAGCATTATCTTAAGAGCGAAACACTTTCCAAATATGTGTAAAGACTCAGAATGAGCAAAGGAGAAGACACTTTCTACCTTTGAAAAGTAGGTAAAGAGATTTTGAGTAAATGTTTAAAAATTTAGAATCAGCAACTTCAATTTGAGTTCTCCAGTAAAGGAGAAAAATTAGGACAATCATGGGAATGTTTCAAAATCTATGCTGGAACAACCATATCTTTTGCAAGAACTCTTTTTTTTTTTTTTCTTCCCCATTTTGAATTTAAATTAGGCAAATGGTTTAAATTTTTCACTTGAAGAGTCTTCTTTAAGGCTTTGAAAGATCATGTGGAAAACCTCATTAAGGCAGTCAGTGAGATAATGGGTAGAACTGAGAAATTTAAAAGTTATTAACCAGGATTCCTATTTGATTTCACAACTGCTTTATACTCCAGTCTTACTCTTCTCAACTTGCACAGTTGTTAAAGACAAAAAATAGTAGTTCTTCCCAGAGAAGCTGTGGATGCCCCATCCCTGGAAGTGTTTGAGACCATGTTGGATGGAACTCTGAGTGAACGGTATCCCTGCCCATGGCAAGGGGATTGGAACTACATGATCTTTAAGGTCCCTTCCACCCCAGGCCATTCCATGATTCTATGATGATTTTATTTCTTTGAGCTATGTATAAGGCAAGTCCTGAAGGCCAGATTTTCTATAAGACCATTTTGGGCAACTTGTATGAATTCTGACCTCAAGATGTATGGGCTTGTGGGTACTGGGGTTGGTTGCTGATGCCTGATTTTAATTACAAAGGTGTATTTACAGAGATACAATTAACAATACTTAACATTGCTCGACAGCTGAGATCAAAACAGAGGATTACATGCTGAGACCTGTTGTCTTCCAAGCCCTCATCTAATTCCTGCAAACTGTGCTGTGGAATCTGGGGAGGCACAGTACAGCTACCTGCCACAGGAAAGCTTCGAGCCAGACGCTTCATTAACCTCCCGTGGCACACAATTTACTGCCAAGGTAAGTTTAAAGTCATCTCTTCCCAGGGCTTTCAGTCACATCACATAAGAAAAGAAAAGGGAATATTTTGAGATGCAATGTCGTAACCTGATATACTTGCTCAGCACTAATCAACCTATTATTGTGAAGTTGTGTTTGTAATTCAAATGAGTTAATTGAGCTGATGGCTAGTTCCATTAGCTGACTCTTTACATATCAGACTGTTGCTCCATCCAGATGGATTTGTGTTTCATTCAGCACAGGTGGGCACTTATTCTTATGATCTAACTTTATTAGCATAAACCGTTCATCCTGTTATGGTATAGTTACAGGCACAATGGGAACCCAGGGAAATAGCCCTTTTTATTCCACAGATCCTGCCTCTTGCATGTCCTTGACTTATATTTGCTGACTTTGCTGAAATAAATGAGCATTTATTCCCAGTAACCTTGCAGAGGCAATGCAACTACTGAGAAGACAGCTGGGAAATATTCTGTCTTCCATATCAGCAGCACTGTCAATCAGTGCAAGTTGAAACAGAGGGGATGTATTTCTCATTTTTGTTAATTGCAAGACATTTTGCAAATACATGTTGTTGAAATGTAAATTAACTTTAAAGAAGTGCGGGTGTCAAGTTGTTACAGAATTGCAGACAAAATGTAAGAAGCCACTGATATGTCGTGCACTGGGGAGTTTGAAACACTAAAAATAGTATCAAGAAAAAAATACTCCAAATTTATTTTTTTTTATTATGGAAATGAGAAGAATATGCCTTTGAAACTGAACAAAACCAGGTGTGAAATCCACTATATCACTCTTGAGCATCTTTGATTATTTTCTGGCATGTGCCAGCAACCCCAGAGCAAGCACTATCTGAAAAGCCCATGGCCTAAAGTCAGTTGCTTAAAGCAGAAAGAACCTTTGAAGACAAAAACCTAGGCTGCTGGCCGCAGTCTTGGATACAGCTGCAAGAGGTGTTAAAAAACCTATGGTGTGGCAAAATACATAAACTTTTTTTTTAATATCTGCTGAATCAGAACCCAAATTGTGACACCAGGAGAAAGCTCAACCAAGAAACCCCTGCACTAAAAATGTGGTGCCCTGGTTCAGGCCCCAAGGACCCTGGAAGGAGCAGCAAAAGCAACCTAACCAGCTGCAATTGCATGGGACTAAAATCAAAAAGCTCCCACTGAAGTAACACACATGAGTCACCGAAGTCTTCATAACTCATCTGATCTGTAAGAGATTGAAATAACTCTCTTCTTTTTCATGGCAACCGCTGCAAAGCAGATAGCACAGGGATGAAGGAATGTGCAACATCCACCCTGTAAGAAACAGATGGGTAACCATACTCCACAACAGCTGCAATCTCTTAATTTCAAGGGAAATATAAGTAGGAGCAAATTGCAGTCATCTCCACTTCAGCGTGCATGGCTTTTTGTTGGTTTTGTTCGTATGTTCATTTTAAATTGTCCAACCATAGAACACTTACACAGCAAGCTGCTGAAGAGCCTCCAGGCGCTGCTGAGCCCTCCATCTTTGACCAATATACGCAGGCACTGGATCTTCACACTTGAAACACAAACTGCAGGCTGGAAAATGAATCAGTCCAGTAGCCATGCTTCAGAATATCGGCGCCTTCACCTAGCATTTGTGTGGACACAAAGAAGAGAAGCTGTAATTTAGCCACTTCAAACAGCATTAAAGAGAGCAGAATTCCAGCCTGCTGTGATTTACGGGACCGCACATTTGGGATGGGGAAAGAAGGCGGCATACGTATGCTAATGATGTCAGCTAGTTAGATGGTTCTTCTCAAGATGTGGAGCATACCAGACTAGCAGCAGATGCACAGATTTGTCTTCTGGCTGTTTTCCAGTGCTAAACTTGTACTGAAAACCAAAAGGTCTAACGGTTTGTTACATAAAGAAGTTAGTGTTCGGTAACTGTGAATGTGCAGCAATGTGAACTTCTAGCACATTACCCCATGTAACTCCCTCCTATTTCTAGTGCTCTAGAAATTAAGTAACATATTCCACTTGCAGGGTAAAGTTACATTATTTTATACTGGAACGATTTTAGCATTTGTTAAAAATAACTCAAAGGGAGCTAGCATACAAAAATGATCACATTAAACATCTACACCCTTCCTTTTAAGGACTAATTTCCCTGGGCAGATATGCCTTAAATTGCTAAATTTATGGTTGCCAATAAATCTTTGCAATCATAAGTGATGTAGCTCTATTGGCTTGAGCTTCTGTACAGACTAAAATCAGAACTGACTTGTGAATTGCCCCTTTCATTTCAGCAGGTGCTAACTCAAATGCATACAGGTGACATTTCAAGAATACTCACCAGAATGTAAGACAGTGTCAGTTGATGAAGATCTAGGCACCCTACCACGAGTAGCTGCTTGCTGTGCACGAAATTGCATTTTTGTTCCATTTGTCTTCAAAAGAAGTTCAACTTTTGAGCGTTTGGAATACCCTATGAACTAATACTATCACAACCTCTGTCCATCCCAAATTGTGAAGCAACAGATTAAGAATTCAAGGATGTAGGGTTTTGAATTGCACATTATACACTTGCTGAATGATTCTAAAACATGTTTTATGCAAGAGTCTGCCACCACACCCATCTGCACCATGACACCTGTGACATGACAACTTTAGTGACAGGATGCCTGTTTACTTCATCTGGCCTGAACTGTTAGCACAGCCACATTGTTGCAAGGGTTTCACTGGTGACAGACAATGTTCCCAGCTCTGTCTCTCTAGGGACAGGCAGACAAATACTTTTTTGTTTTCATGTAGATATAAGAAATATTCTGAGATAATGCAGTAAGAGATATCCAGCAAAATTCTTCAAAAAAAAAGTTCCTTGACTCCATTGTTGGAAAGCTGCTCAGGGCTTTTCTCCTTGCCGTACAGCAATGAAGTCTGAGTTCAGAATATCTGTCTTGCAGCCTCAGTCACATGCATAGCTTCAGAGGACCCTGTTTTAAATCCAACTCATTGTGCAGTTGCACCAAGCCTGTTTTCCTCTGGCATTCTACCTGTATGCATCCTGTGCAGCTATCAATCACTGCTGTCTGAAGGCGTGACTGCAACCCCCAGAGACATGCCCTAGCTGCTTTTAAACTACCTAAGGGGAATACTGACAGCAGGGGAGCAAATGCAGTAGGAAGCTAAGCATGGACTAGCTAGGTAAGGATTAGCTAGGAAGTTAAACTCTGCTAATTCTGCATGAAGAACCAGCATGCATTTGCATGTCTTTATTGGCTGCTTAGATGCTGCTAGATATTTCATTTTAGTCTAAGTAGGCTACATTGATCCACAGTGTAAGTATCTCCCAAGGTAAGTAAGGAACTGTGTGAAATGACAGCTCTGCTTGAACAACAGCCCAGCAGCTGCCCACTTATTTTATTAGATCTAAGTAACTGATACATGCTATAATTAACAGCATTTGAAGATAGACTATTAAAAATACTGACATACAGCTTAGGAAATTACTCAGAACATGAAGCTGGGTATTTCTGGGCTGGTGTTACAGAGTCACCACAGGCCAGCAATCATGGCTACTTCCTGTGTTGTCTTGTTTTATCCAAAACTTCTCTTTGTATTTTGCTGTTTTAAGGGAGCAGCTTAGGACTGAGACAGAGTTTCTACCCATGTGTATGCAGAAAAAGACAAGGTGAACATGTGAGCTGTCTTGGCTAACACCTACCAGCCTACCACCAAGCTGAGCGTGGACATTTGACTTTGGAGGGTCCTTCTCACTTCAGAGTGTGTACAGAGGGTCTGAAAGACAAGTGAACAAACATAACTGGTTGAATATTTGGGGAATCAGCATGAATCATCAGTCTCCACTTCCTTCTTTAAAAGTCTGTCTATAAGAGAGAGTATAAAACAAACTAGGAAGAAAGAACTGAAATATACGTCTCTGTATCAAGCAGATGTCATCATCATGCAAATGAGCCTCAGAGCTGAAATCCTACTGCTCTGTGGAAGATACAGGTGAAAAATCTAGTAGAAAAATCTGCTTTCTTTGGAGGCACCGTCAACTTAAACAGAAAATGTGATGACATAAAACATTAAAAGGTGCAGCATGGAAATACCATACTGTACATGATTCTTCCCTCTGGGACACAGAGCTGGCTTTGCTCCAGCTAATGTTTCATGGTCCCAGCCTCGCTGGAGCCGCCACTTCTATCGCTTGCCCGCTGCTCGGGCGGCACCCACCTCGTGCCGAGCTCGGTGAGGGCCCCGGGCGCTGGGGCAGGGGGTCCCTGGGGCGGGGGAGGCCTCACGCCCCGTCCCGCCCAACTCCCGGCCCCGCGCCCGACCAAGGGCTCGGCCTTGGCCGTACCGGGGCCGCCGCCCGGGGCTGCAGCGGGGCGGGGCCGCGGGCAGAGCGCTGCCGTCTCGGCCGGGCCTGGTACCGGAGGAGCAGCCGAAGGTCCGGCCGGGAGCCCGTCCCCGCCGAGCGGCTCTGGCACGGTTGCTGTTCCCATGGCCACGGCGGGCGGGCGCGGCCGGGAATGCCCCTCCCCTGCGGCCGGGCGTTGCTGTGGGCCGGACCCTGCCCTGGCCGGCCCTGGAGGCGGCTGATCGTGACTCTACCGGGGCGAACGCGCCCCTCGGGGTTTTCCCCGGCCGCTCCCGGGGTGGTGCTGCCTGCGCTCCTGCTCCGTGCAGCACCCCCGCCCGCTCTCCGCAGAGCCCTAAGGCTTCGCCCTGCCGCCTCCATCTTGTGCCGCCTCCGGGAGAGCGGCGCTGGCGCGGGGATCTGGCTGGACTTTGAGGAGGACAGGGCACGGGCGAGGCCGGGAAAGGAAGGACACATGTATTTCTGCTTTTCAGCAGCTGCTGCTGGAGTTGTTTCATGTGATGGTCCCGGGACCCTCGCTTAGTGCTTAGGAAATTTGGTGTAGCAGTTACAGTTAGGGACAGGATTCAAGGCTGGATATTCATATTCTTGGCTTTTCTTGTTGTCACTTAGGACTTCTGCAGGTGTAAAGTGGTGAAAGTGAGTCCAGAGAAGGATGAAGGGTCTGGAGCCCAAGTCCTGCGAGGAGTGGCTGAGGGAGCTGGGGTTGTTTAGCGTGGGGTAAAGGAGCCTCGGTGACTTTCTCTAGAATTCCTTGAAAGGAAGGTGTAACCAGCTGGAGATTGGCCTCTTCTCCCAGGCAACCAGTGACAAGACAAGAGGACGCAGCCTTAAGATGTGCCAGAGGAGGTTTAGATTGGACATTAGCAGGAACTGGACATTGGGATGGACTGCACGGGGAGGTGGTGGTGTCACCATCGGTGGAGGTGTTCAAGGAAAGACTGGACGTGGCGCTCAGTGCCATGGTCTGTTTCACACGGTGGTGTTTGGTCATAGGTTGAGCTCAGTGATCTCAGAGGTCTTTTCCAACCTAATTGCTTCTCTGGTTTTGTGAAAATAGGCTTGGTACATACTGCCCAGAGAGGGTGCAGGGGTTTTTTCATCTGTAGAACATCTCAAGAGGACTGTAAAAAGCATTAAAAATAAACATCATGCTTTGCAAAACATTTCTGTTTCCTCAAGGAGGGGGACATCCTTTTCTATAAAAAAGTTGAAAGCTTCTTCATGCTAAATGTTAAAATCAGAAGAGGCTAATGCTTTTGTGAACATAAGGAGATTGGCAGGCAATGTTGCCTAGGAATAGGACACAAAAACCAGAGAAATTGAAAATGGGCCCTCTCCTCTGTCTATAATCTTGAAGCAAGTCCCTTATGTTAGTTATTTTGTGTATAAAACCGTATATCAAAGAGTTATTCACAGCTTGTCATGTCTGACATAAAATGCTGGCCCCTCAATACCTCATTACAGGAAAGCAACTTTAGGACTGTAGTTCCAAATTCCTTGGCACTGTGAATTTACTTGTAGACAATTTAACTTTGAATGCTAGTTTACTTTCTTAAAGGCCCATCCCTTGCCTGAAGCAACAACCTTTTTAGGTTAGTGGGTCAACTGAAGATGTGTCTGAACTAAGAAATGCTGTCACAGCTTTGTTTCTGACTGACATAATCTACATCTGTACATCTGTAGGATGTGACTTCCCACAATGGATTGATCCGTGCCCTAAAGATACCCAGCAGGCTGTAAAGACACTCATTTTGCTAAAGAGCTTTACAGTGTGATACCTTATTATAATTTTTGATGTGGCAACAATAGAGTTTTCAATAGAGTTCCCTGGCATTTCTCATTATCAAGTTCAATTTTCCTTTCTTGTATCATGATTTCCAAGCTGAAATTTTTCCATGCTGAACATCTGCCTTGGGGTAATGAGGTGTGTAAACTGTACTTTGGCCAAAAAATTATTCTTTGTTGGCTCCACCCTCTGATATTTTTCCACTTTAAGGTTTTCAGAGATGACTAAATACAGGCGGCCTGGACTTCTTTTTTCTTATGTAGAATGGATCCAGATGGAAACCAAGTTGAGAAGGAACAATGGAATAACTAAATGGGTTCTTGAGAGTCCTACAAGATACCAGGGCATAGCCAAACAAGTAGGTACTCTCTGGATTCATGCACAACCAAAATGGTGCAGTCCCATTTTTAACTTTTACTGCATTAAATTGGACTAAATGTGAGATGTTGCCACATTTTTCTTTGTTCACCATGAGCTGCCTGGCCCTGCTGTCTCTAATCTGTTGAGTGCTGGCATCTGAAAGACTGTGTAAAAAACCAACTCTGGAGACTGATGTGGCTGAAAATTAACTTGTCAAAAAATAAAAGTTTTTAGGTCACTGCGTAGCTGCCTGAAGAGCGGTATTCACTCATGGGAGGTGACAGGTATATGTGGCTGAGTGATAAAGCTCAAGGTAACGGTTCATGGAACTTGCTTTGATAAGAGTGTGTGTGCGGGGGTAAAATATTGACTAATATTTAACTGTATGTCTAAGAAATCTCTGTGAACTACAGGTATAAACAGTGGACAGCCTTACAAGTGTTAAAAGTTATATTGATTATTACTATATCGAGTGTTCTTTGCCTGAAATCTCCATATTCTTCTGGACCTGAAGCTGTGTGAGACCTAGCCAGGGCCCCTAGCACACTGCTGTGTGCTGTGGAATGCACTGTGAGGGCTGAGTGGGAGGTTTGGTCTGAATGGATCTTGTTTATTTGTTTGTTTTTAATGTAAACCACACATTTCCAAAGAAAAATATTCCGAAATACACAAGGCTCTGAGGAAATATTTGATCCCAGGCATTAAACTTTGGCAATCTTCTCTATGATCAGTACTTTGGAAAAGTGCTCAAAGCTTATCTGGTACCTTGATCTGTGTATGTCAGAGACATGTCCTGTTGCTCTGGTGAAAGTGAGCTGCAGTCAACTGAACTGTAAGCAATCAAAAAAGATTCCTATTTCCTAAAAAAAAAAAACTTGACTGATGAGCTTTCTGCTTAGATCTGTGGGCCATAGGGTTGGAGTTTGGTTTTTGGTGGGGTTTTTTCATTAATAACTTTTCCAGAACAAGACTGTATTGGTGAGCTGGGGTGTTGTCTATCTGGATATTTTTTTTATAGCCACTTTGCTGAAGGGCACACCAGGTGCTCAGATGTATGACTAAACTGTCCACACTCTTGAGAGTTACTGCACAATGTCTGAGTGGATTAACTTTGCATGTTGCAAAATGGCAGAAAAGTGCACTAGTTTAGCTGCCTGTGACAAAGGCTGAGCCAAATTAATTTTACCTCACATTAACCTTGAGATAAGATGGTGTAATTTGCTGCAAGATGAATTACTGTTACTCTGTTGATGGACTTGTTATGCTGTGATGACTTGCTGATGTGTTTGAACTGTAAAATCAGACAGAGGAAAGTAGAAAATATAGCAGGGTAGGATTAGGCACTAGTTGGGAGCAGAGCAGTAGCTGAACAAAGACAAGATGGATTGGACATGAATGCGTGATTTTAGAGGAGAAACTTGGCTGGCTGAGCAAAGAACAAATAGTAGGAGAGTGGAGTGGTAGAGAACCAGAATGGCACAGGGAGGAGGGAGAGACAGGGTGAGCAGCCAGTAGAGCAAAACTGAAGAGGTTTGGACAAGAAAATGGGAGACCTAGGTGAGGAGCTGAAAAAGTGAGGAAGGGTGTGGAAAGGCAGGATTAGGGAGGATAAAGCAAAGAAGTTGAGCTAAACAGATGATGCGTCTGTAGTCTGTTTTCCTTCTGTCCTCCAAAGCCTGGGAGGGAACAGGGTTTCTTGAATGTGACTTTTATCCTGCAATCCATGAAAATCTCTGAAATCTCTGGCAAGATGTCATCCATGTGGCTTTAAGTTTCATTCCGTAGATGGTCATCTTCTGCTCTTAGCAGGGGTCAAATGACAGCTCTGTCATGGTGCTGGATGCCTGTGATGCTTCGTGGCGACCTTTTCTAGTTATTAAAAAAAAAAAAAATCTAAGCTACAGGCAACAAAGTTCTAGCCTTAGAAGCACTTTGACAGCACGTTGAGGCTTTGATATCCGGAAGTTCCAAAAGTAATCTATTTAAAATCGGTAACCGTTTGTGTGCCATTTCCCATTTTTGCCACAGGATGTCACAATTCCTCCATGTATGGTCCCGGCCATCACAGGCTCTAACCTGGGTGCCACCAGTTCAGCTGTTGTATCCAAATGTGAATTGATGTAAAATAGATTCGGACCCATCCAAAGTAGTCCCTTGGATTCCTGTTTGTTCCCTGTCCATTCCACACAATTCACTCTCTGTGTATAATAAACATCTTTTCCAGGTGTGTGATTCAAAAGGAAAGCAGCAGCACAAGGCTGCAGTCAATGTCATTGCTGAGTTTTTAATCCAGAAGAAGGGACCCTTCCTTCCAGCCAGCAAAAAGGAGGAGACAGATGTGGTCACTATTCTCATCAGAAAGCAGGAGTAAGTGTCAAAAAGATGTGAGGAGACAGATGCTGTGACATCTTCTGCTTTGTGGATTGAGACCTTGTCTCTGTGTTGACCTTTGGCTGTAGTAAGGCATGGTAACCACTGTGGAATACCTCACTTGTAACTTGTGACATCTTTTGTAAAAATGGCTTTGGAGTACTGATCGTGGTAAATGGAGCTTCACTAAGGTGAAGTCTGTGGTTAATTTGTGATGTTTTTACTAAGAGCTGTGCTAAGAGAGGCATTTTCTCATACAACAGCTGAAACGAAAAAAAAATAGATGAAAGTGTTTATAGGAGACCTGTTCTCTCTTGCCTTCTTTTTCTCAGTATGACTGTGGGCACATTTCCTATAATAAAAGCAATACACAGATGAGGATAGTCTAAAAAGTCAAAGTTCAAAGGAAATGAAGTAATAGTACTTTGTGATCACAGTTAAAGAATTCACTTCAAAGCCTGCTAAAAGACTTCTGTAATGATTTTGATTAGCACTTTAAAAAATTTATAAAACAGAAGGCAGAATTAAGGACATTTTCAGCCTATGGTTCAAATTGTGACAAAATCCAAATTTTACCAATATTTCAGGCATCCTCTGGAGGACGCTCATATACTTAACTTCTCTTGGATTGGGTCATCTTCTTAAATGATTATTCTTAAAGAATAGAGCTGACATTTGGATGATATGCAGGGCTGTAGTCGGGCATGTTGTCTTGCCTCAGGAGAAAAAGGATCTTGGATTGAACTCCTTAGGGAACTAGTGAATTTCTAATGTTCTCACTCCTCTCATGTAATATTTAGAGGATTAAATGCCAATACCATTGTGTTAACTTGCAGGTTCAAGTTTCAGTGTATTAAGACATTTTTCTGGGGACTGAAGTTTTGTGCTTGCCTGATCTGAAGCAAGCATTAGAAACTTCCAATTTTCTGTGACTGTTTTAGCCACTCCTTTTGCAGAAATTAAATATCTGGACAGAAGTGCTGCAGAGATTAATTTCAGCTTATTATGACACAGTATAACTCTTCCATATATTACACTCTTATTTACTCTTAAACAATTAATGCAACATAATCTTAACACAATCTATTAAAGCTCTCAGCATTTTCTTATAATCTTTCATATTTAATAAAGCTTTCAGCATTTTCTTATCATTTCTCAGCTTTAATTGCAATCCACCAGATGAAGGCCAGGTGAGGGCTAGCACACATTCAGGGGCCCAGGGGTTCAGGCCTACCAGAGACAAAAAGGTGAGGAAGCAGTGACAGGACACTGGGACCACTGGAAGAAAAAAGCTAGAATTGGGGTCTCAAGGAAGCCCTTTCAGGGACTGGGGAAGGATGTAGAAGTATCACTTCCCTCATATAAGAGAACACAGCCTGTGCTCTCTTCAGTCTTGAAAGTTCCCCCGTCTTTCCCCTCTGTCTTTGCCTGCACGCACAGTCCTTCCCTCATCACTTCCCAGTCTCACATGGTGGAGACGGAACCAAACAGGATCTAGAGCACATCCTCATTGTCTTGACATACCGAGTCTGAGAACATGATAAAAGCTCAGCCTCTAGTATGTTGATCTGGAAACATCCTCTCTTTGATACGAAGTCTTTGTATGCATGGATCCCTAGAAGAGAACCAGACCTTGAAGAATCCATTCTCATTTTAAATAAGGGACTAGAGCAGTTAATGCCAGACCATACAGGAGGCATGGATTAAAACGTAGAGTAAGTACCAACCTAAGACAGTGCTTAGATAAAATACTGCACAACATATTGAAGGTCAGGGCAAAATAGTCAGGATGTGGGCTTGAGCTGAGTGTTTAGATGAAATTTTCTGCCATGTAGATGACATATGCTCCCATGTCACTTTTAAAAAAACAATTGTACTCCAGATACATAATGTATTAAGGAAGATGTCAGTGTAACTAGGCTCTCTTGAGAATCTCTCCACCTGCATACAGAGATGCCCTAATGCTTGTTAAAATCTGACCATTAAGCACTTAATAGTCAAGTCCCATTGATTTTGGTGGGACCCAGGATTCTAAAGATCCTTGAGAAGAAGATCAGCAAGAAGAAAAGCAGAAGAAAACAAGTGCAAATCAATGATGTGTTCAAAGTTGAAATCTAGAATGACCATTGATGTGAAAGAAAGGCTTCAGAGTGACTGAACTTTCTACATTATCTAGTAACTTTGTGAAAAACAGCTGTGGGGATTCTGAATGGATTCAGAAGGTATGTGATGCTGCAGGCTCTTTATAAGCAGCTTGCAGTACTGCACAGCATATGTCTTGATGCAACATTTAAAAGAAGGGAGATACTGGAATGTGAGTACATAGAAGTATGCAGTTGCAGTCAGTGACATCTCAAATATGGAATGACTCATGTATTTGTAAATACTAATGATTCCTTCCAGGCTTCCAGTCAGGTCCAGCAGTTCATTGAGAATGTTAAACCATTTTCTGTAGTGGAGCTTCACATTTCATAAAATATGACAATGAGAGACTTGAATAGATTCAAACAAGCCAGGTTTACCACTGACACAGGCATCAAAATGGCCTGCCATCAAGCAGAATAAAATTGTTTATAGCAGCAACACTTACAGGAAAAAGCTGCTTCTCAGTTGACTGACAGCTTAATACCATTCACGAGAGTTGCAGAAACACTACCTGGCTTGCAGCAGAACTGATCAAGGTCAGAAGTTTGTATTATGGAGGATTTTATGGAACTGCAGTGAGATGTTTTTTTCTTTAGTACACAGGCTCCTGGACTTGGGCTCTGAATGAGGTTTGCTGTGATGTACAAGAACAGACCTTAGGCAGCATTTGTTTTCTGTGAGGTGACTAATTGGAGATGCATGCATGTAGTGGTTTATATTAACAGTGGCTCAGCTGTCTGATTCTGCTCAGTTCTGACAATTCATATAGGTCTTTTTGGAGAAGTTTGAAAATCCTGCTCTTTTAAATAATGAGAACTGAGAACGGAAGAGATTTCCTCTTTGGAAAGATCTTTATAGGCCACTGTCTTGGGTAACTGCAATATTGGGGGGAAAAAAAAATTTTCCCATGGGTGACTAATGTGTATCTGCTTCATGTCCAAGTGCTTTTAAACCTGGGCTATTTCTTTCTGATTTTTACCTGAAAACAGTGAGCCTGACTGCAGTGTAGGGACAGTCCTGTGCATATTCATGTCTTTTGGAGGACTAGTAGTGTTGTTTCCCAAATGTAGATTAAAATTTTCTAAGTTAGTATATGTAGAGACTATCAGAAAACAGACAGTTGTCTTCTGTCTTGCTCTTTTGTTGTGCTGGTAACAGATGCAGCCATTTGAGTGCAAACACCTGTCCTTCCCATGAGTCTGTGCAATAAGATTTATTCCAAAATGCTCAGATTTTTATGGGTATTCCCCCCACAAAAGGGAACAGCTGGTCAGTTACCCTAGCAAGCACTGAAATAAGCCTGACCAGCCTTTAAATGCACATTGAACATCAGCTGCTGCATATCTGGGTTGTGGAAAAGCTGCCACTTGTCTTGTGTCTAAAGGCTCATAGTTCCTGCTTCTAACATATGTGGGACAGGCAGGTTATTTTGTGGCACAGAACAAAACACCAGCTTCCTTCTTTGCCTTATTACCAGGGAGACTGCACACTGAACTTGCTGATCCAGATTTTGCAGTGCTTCATGCATGGTAAATTCCTAATCTTTACTTATATGTGTGGATATGCTTTCAATGGACAGTGACAAGAAGGGGCATAGTATGAAAGTGATGATAGTCCTAATCCTAGCACAAACTGGTGAGAGATGTGCAGAAAACAATGTGAGGAAGGCATTAATACCTTTTAAGTTTATACCAAAGCTTGTAGGAACGTCACTGTCTTCTTTACTGGGGAGGATGGGGCCAGAGTCCTGGTCCCAGAATGAGACCCCAGAATGTCTGGGATGCTGTGGGCTGAGTCTCGCTGTTAGAGACAACAGTTCTGGATTTAAACTGGAAAGTGACTTCATCCTTTCAAACTGCCTTCCACCTCCAGGCTGATGCTCTGAAGATTTGGCTGTGTTTCTGGCAAGAGATGAGCTGTTGCAGTACTGGCTTTGTAGAGCGTTCAAGAGACACAAAAGCTTTTAAAGTAGTCTCGATTCTGCTCTTGTGTTTTTAAGGGCTTGCTTGCCAGTGCAAGGAGACTTCCTCCATACTAACTTCCAAGGTGGTCTCCCAGGAAGGGAGTTCAGTCCCCCTACAGAATCCTTGTGTACAGAATTCATGCTGTAGTCCTGAAACATGAGGATTTGCCTCTTCAGTCTGGGAAGGGACTGGTGCACTGCTTCTTGAGGTGATACCAGTCCAGTGTTTGAACCCCTTGCCTTCACCTAAAGGTGGAGTTGAAGCTTAGAGGGGGTGTAAATAATGACCTTAGAGTGTCTTCCATGGTCCTAGACTGGAGCACAAGCTCTTCTGTCCCAGCATTCATTCTCTCTCTGGTCCCACTGCTGAGTGATAGCATTTGGTAGTTGCAGATCTGCAGCTCTGATCAGAAAGAGAAACTCTGTCCTATTCTTGGGCAGTTAATATGGGAGGCAACAGGGTCCTGACAAGACATCTTGCTCAGAGCTTTGAAATCCTTTATTTTCACATTATCTAAGCATTGACACAAACCACAAACAACTTTTTTGACAGTAAAACACAGCATATGGTTGACTGGGCTGCTGGAGCATTGGCTGTCTTATGTTTATACTCAGTCAAAACCAAAAATACTTCTTTAGACTATATTGAACAGGTTTCTTTTTTCAAGATGATAAAGTGGTTCCTAGAATAGGCACTACATGGAAAATATCAAAATACCTTCAGCTCAGTTTCATCACACAAAATTTCCACTGCTTAATGTACCTTCTATCATGTATATCAGAAGTGTAAAAAACCTGGAAAACCCCAGACTACCCCACACTGTTACTTTCAACTGACAGGGGCTTTCAATTGATAGGGGCTTACCCAACCTAACAGTAACAATGAATGTAAATACATTTTTGAGGTTCCTTGAGAAATCTGTCCATTGGAGACAAGTAGATATTTTTTTGGGTAACCATTCTTTTAGTAGGTGAAACTGAAGACACAGGAAGCCAATGGCAATGACTGCAATGCTGCTTTGATGTTTACACATTATGAGCCACTGCTGTATATTCTTCAATTCTGATAAAAGGCTGTACAGGGGAAATAATACAGGGGTTGGTCAACCCATGACAGCTGGGTAGTCTCTCCCTATTTCACCCATTAGTCCTCTAAGTCAAGAGCTGTAAATGTCCAGTGCTACCTGCAGTCCTTGTACTCTCACATGTGGCACCAGGCTGCCAAATTATATGGCAGCTTGAGGGAGGGTCTTTTCTTTCTTATCTCTTTCAGAGACTGAGATTTTCACTGGATCTTTTTTCCTGGGTGCTTGTTCCAACAATTTTCTCACAGTCTCATCTCAGTAGCGTGCCCTTAGCTATTCCTTCTTGTCTGCTAGATAAATCTGTTCATTCTGACACATAGCTCTCTAACATAATTCTTCTGCCACTGTCAGCACACAGAGGACAAATAGAAAACAAAAATCACTTGAGTTAACAATCAATTCTTATGCACAATGCAATGTCAGAAGAGAAATGGCTGTGGTCTCACCTGTGCATTGTACTCCAAATTGGTGCAATCAGTATGAAAATGTGTTAACCATGCTTTAATGGCTATTCTCTTTCTTCTCCTCCCTTCCAGCCTCTGTACTTTCATCCCACCAAGAAATGATTCCTTCTTCTGGGGCAATTCTGTTACAAACTGTTACCCATGCAAGGAGCATGGCCAAAATAACAGTGCTCCTCCTTAATCTATTTGGAAGGTTGCTAGAGTGGAATGCTGCTTCCAGAGATGTTTAGTCTTCAGAGGCCATACCTTTGTGCAGACCCATCTGAAGTCATCACTCAGGATGACTAAATTTTAACCTCCCTCTGCCCTTGGCATTCCATAACTTGGGCCAGTGCATAAAATGTGTTTTGTTTTGTGTCTTCCTGGTTTCTACAGGCCAAATCAATGTCTTTCAAACTTTAATATTAAAAAAGCTAAATAATAGATACTATTCAATTGCAAACTTGAGAAGTCCTCTTGGAGGTTTTATTACAGTCTTTCCCTCAGAGTTTGTGTTAGAGCTATCAACAGCTCTATCTAGGCCTTTAGAAAGTGGCCAGCAGATAAAGCTTTAGGAAGGAAAGACAAAGCTATTTAATTTTAAAGGAAAACATGCTTAGTATGTTTAACAAACTAGGAACAAGGCACTGTTTTGGAGAACTGATGAGTGCTTTTGATAGATGTTTCAATCTTGGCTTTTATCTTGCAGCATGTTTGTGTGAATTTGGGAAAATCATACTTTGGTCAACAGGTGCAACCTGTATATGTTCCAGATCATCACACCTGGCTGCATGGCCTCACAATGCACGTGTGCTGAACCAGGAGGCTGTGTGGGTACAGGTCACCTGAACAACCTTGCCAGAGAAATGGCATGGTGGGGAACAGGCTACTGAGAGAGATCCATGGATAATTCAGTGGTGATTAGGTGAGTGAGTGTTACATGACACTTTCTGTTCCTCCTTGTTCTTGTCAGTGTTCCTACGATTTTGGATCCCTTTAGTACACAATAGAAACTGCCAGTTCTTTTTTGACTCTTGCAACATCCCACTAAAAGGCACAGTAGCTGCATCCCCACAGGCATATTAATCTTTTCCATTTGCAAGGTGTCAGCAGTGTCACATCTACAGCTGTCCGGCCCTTCCCCCATTACCTGTGTGGGGTATCCCTTTGGTCTGCAGTGTGCCTGCCAGTCTAGTGTGTGTATCACACTGGAGGTCAGGACGGGTGGCAAACACAAATGTAGCGCTGGGGGGTGACAGACTATGGCCTAAGAGGCAAGCTGTGGCTTGTATGTGGCAGAGATGTAAAAGGCAAGAGTGGCTACTGATGCCTTGGTTTGGGACAGACTACAAAGGAAAAGCAACTCTGTATCTCCTCCCTTATTGCCATACTGTTGTCCACAAAAGTTGGATTCATTACCTGGTATGCAACAGCCCAGTAATTACAGACTCAAGAGACACATTAATTATTTATTTTAGAGTTGTGCAAGCCTGGGTGTTCGGTGGTATTCCACAGATCAAGCACACCAACTACCAAAGCTTTTTACTATTTAAGCATTTTAGCAAACAAAGGAATTTGTGTTCATTGGCTACAAGTTACATAGTTGTCTTATTAATGAGTATTCTGTCTTCTATTGGTTAACGATTTTCTCACTTTTCATGCTATATAGTCTGCATGCTCAGTCTTCTACTTGAGTCAGTGGGTTTCTGGAGTCAGTGGTACCTGAGTTGGTGGTCACCATCTCCCCCTACCAGAATTAACTTTTACCCAGTTGGAGCTATTTTAACACAATGGCTGAGTTGGCTTTATTACTTTCTTCCTCATCTTGGGAGTTCTGCCAGATGTCCTTCTGGCCTGTAAATTCTGCATTCTTTGTGTCCAGTATCAGTGCACATTCTTCTTTCCAAGATTTGTTACTCCCCCACAGGTCTGAGATCACTGAAGCATGTAAGCATGGACAGCACTTGGAGCTTGTTAGTTTGCTGTTTCACAAACTAAATATCCCTTCTTGTCGCTTAGGCTTGAAAGCATAAAAGATCAGCATCAGAGCACATCCTTTTGCAGCAATGCCAAGGACCGGCCCTGCTGGGCCGCTGCCATGAAACCGTGACATTAACGATCCCAGTGATGGTGACTGTGCTGTGTCCATGTTGCCACTCCCACAATGAACTGATCCTCTGTTTTCCCCAGTGGCTGAGTAGGAAGAAAGAGGTTTAAGTGGCTGGCCACAACTTTCAGGGTGGAGCCCGGCGCTGGCAGAGCCGAGGGCGTCACTTGCTGCTCTTGCCGACTGCGGCGGCAGCCAGCTGCTCTCGCCTGACGCCGCCATTTTTCCTCCCCGCTGCCAGCTCCCTCCTTCCCCTTCGGGCTCGTTCTGTACTGCGTGTCCCTGGAAAATGTCACTTTCGCCACGCCACTGTGTGACAACGCCCGCCCTCGCCTAGCGGCGACGGCCAGGAAGAGGCGGGCGGAGGGCCCGCACCTACCCCTCCCAGCAGGCCGCGGGCCGGGAAGGGGCGGGCGAGGTTTCCCGGAACCAGCCGCGCTCACACGGCCGCCGCCGGCGCGTTCTCCCCGCGGGCTGAGGGAGCCGGGAACTGCCCGCCATGTCCTCGGTGGCCGCCGCCAGCTGCGACGGCAAGGGCGCGGGGGAGGCGCGGGAGGAGAAGAAGCCGCTGAAGCCCTGCTGCGCCTGCCCCGAGACCAAGAAGGCGCGGGACGCCTGGTAGGGACCGGCCCCGAGCTCCCCGCGGCCGCCTCCCCGCGGCCGGGCGTTCCCCCTTCCCCCGGGTGTGCGTCCTGCCCCGCCGGCGTTCCCTCCCTTCCAGGGGTTTGTGCCCCTGCCAGCGTGCGCCGGCATTTGGGGGCGCTCCGCATCCCGGAAAGAGGGTGCTGGAGCATCCGAGGGAGGAGGGAGGGTGTGAATAGGGAGAGGAAACTGTCCTAAAAGGATACTTTAGTAATGAAGAGTTTAAAATTTCATAGCCCGTGTTTAAAACAGGTTTCAAAGATCAGCTTTTAATGTTGCTTGTAAATCTTCACTATTGTTGATTGAAGCAACACGTACCAGCAGGTGATAACTTCTTTATTGTTCACCTGAGTGTAAATTACATTCTCTTTTAAATAAAGCCAAATACTCTGGGGTTTTTTGCGTCTCAGAGGATGACATTTCCCAGAGAAGTTCAAAATTCGACAGTGACCTGTATAGCTGCATTGGTACTTATAGGCTTAGTCACGATCATAGGACCTATAAAATTGTATAAAGTGCACCCTCCAAATGGAGCTCCTTTGTCTTTGACAGTGAATCTTTAAGGTTTAAAAAGCTTTAATCTGATGACCAAGTTGTCTCTTTTTTTTTTTTTTTTTACTTTGCTGGTGGTATAGATGGTAGGTGACATAATACTGAGCACTGTTTTTGCTAAGTTTAGGGGAGCATGTCTAATTACATGGTAGAGTGAAGGTGAATCCAGGACCCCCTAAGAAAAGGATGGTATGATGGATGTTACTGGTCAGATGGAGTTGCCCTGCGCAGCCAGGGGACGTGTCCATGCTCATTGTAAAAAAAAACTAAGAAGAAAACAAACAACTCTATCATTCAGTCAAAAAACAAGTCTGAACATCTTTTGTGGTGTACATGATATACGAACAATGAGAGGCTCTTACTTGGATAGATGAGTAACATCAAAAGTTACAATATATGGTGAAACATTTTTTCAACAATAGCTGGACAGGTGCTGTGTTTTGTTTTGCTTTTTGCTTCAGGGTCCTTAAATTGCAACTGAAGTTGGACTAAAATATTATTTACTGATTAATCTGTTCTGTATTGTTCTCTCACTGGAGAAATTTTGTTGCTTCCCTACTGAATAATTTGAAACTGGCCAGCTCAGGGTACTTGATGATGTGACAGCCTTGTGTTGTATAACAAATCCCTATCCGGACTTGCCCAGAATAGACCCTGGCCTGTTAACAGGAAGTTCTGTTATGCCTGTTGTCAGAGTTTTAGGTGCACAGCTTCAGACTTGGGTAACTCTTTGGGATGGTTTTATACTGTCTGGAACAGCAGTGCCCTTGACAGGATAGAAAAAAAAAAAATCTCTGGATCCTAGTAGGGATTTTTAATTGTCCCCAACAGTTTGTCAGTTCTGTTTCTTTAAGTTAAAGTAAGTGAACATTTTATTGCTGAACCCTGGAAATCTTTCTGTTTTGCAGCATTATTGAGAAGGGAGAAGAAAATTGTGGGCACCTAATTGAAGCTCACAAAGAGTGTATGAGAGCTCTGGGCTTCAAGATATGAATGAGATGAGCAGGACTGAGTGGGGTGAGTACAGCCTTCAGGACCTCTGCCTCTGAAGTGCCCTGGCACCTCAGCTGGTGCCACTGGAAGGCCCAGAGTAGTGTTCATGATGGTGTTGCCCTTATGAGAGAGAAGGCAGAGCAATCCTCATTGACATTACAGCCAACATTGCTGTCCTGTGAGGGTGGTGAAGCCCTTGGCAGCGCACAGCCTCTGTGAGTCACCCTTCAGCAGTAGAGAATGGTGCTGCCTCCGTCATCTACTAAGAGATCCAAACCTCAGTTTAGATTTCTGGTGCTAGGGCACATGGGAGTTGGTTTTTGTGGGTTTGTGCTGGGGTTTTTTTGTTGATTGTTGAACTGTTGCTCAATACCAGTGGAAATCCATGTTTTGTGAAGATGTGTTTTCTTTCTCTTGTAGATGACGTCTTTGGTGTGACTGTGTTCTGGAAAGCTGCAAAATAAATTATTTCTGCAAGTTACTTCAAAGAACAAATATAAACAAAGAGTCTATTTATGAAGAATCTGTAACGATAGAGTATGCATCACATCTGTAGCTTTTCCACTGCTTGCTCTTGACCACTGCTATAGAAAATATATTTTTTCCTCTTAATAAAAGCC
Organism: Hypocryptadius cinnamomeus; assembly: GCA_013400635.1. Taxonomy (NCBI): domain Eukaryota; kingdom Metazoa; phylum Chordata; class Aves; order Passeriformes; family Zosteropidae; genus Hypocryptadius; species Hypocryptadius cinnamomeus. The sequence goes on from VYZP01044215.1 coordinate 28,458, forward strand.
TGAAAATGACCAGTGTTCCTAACTTCTGTTTCTTTTTAAGTAAAGAAATGACAATGGCCTCCTTACTGAAAACAGCGTGCTGCAGGAATGAGAGAATGAGAAAAGCATGCTTAATCATTAACATCGGAACTCTTTCTTCCTACTGATTACTGTGGTGGTGTGGTTGAACAGAGAGGACTTTGGTGGGTTTTCCCACTGATGCAAATTGTGAAATCATATTGCACTCTTGCAGCTTTCAGCAGTCGTGCTGAAGCTTGCAGTGCTGTTTGTGACAGTAGCTGTAACTATGTTTGTACAAAGGCAACCACAGTCTTATGAAATGAACTTCCTTAAGAGTCAAAACCGTATTTGATTTCCCCATGTTTGAACTCTTCCGACAGTTTTTGAATACCGTTACCCGAGCTTCATTCTTTATAATGGAAAATTAGGTACTTCCCATCTCAAACTCGCTTGAGCCAGTAGTTCTGCAACAGAAAGGGAGCAGAGGACTGCTCCCTGTTACTGCAAGTGACTTGTATGTGCAGGTTACTTGCCTGAAAGTAAAGGGGTTTTTTTATGCTGAGTTTTTGTTGTGTTGGTCTTGTGCTATGCATGCATGGGCTTTTGTTTTCTGGCTTCTTTCACTTGTGTGAGATGATAGTGGGAGGACAGTTGTTGCCTTTGATTCCTTCTTACAATCTAGAGAAACATTAGGTGCAATTTCTGGCTTGTTACAGGTGGGGCTTTTCTGGCTTCATAATATGTAATGTAATGTTACTCTTCCTGTGGACTTTCCTGAATATGGTATCGCTAATTACTTTTTCTCCTGATGAGTTTTCTCTTCAGAAACTGAAGAGACAAAACCTGTGCTTTGTCTTGATTTTTCTCCTGGCTTTGATCCTGCTGCAGGGATGAGTGCAGTCATGATTGTTTCTCTGCCTGCCAGGCCCTGCATATCCTGAGCTAGCAGTGGTTTTTGGTTGTGAACATTTAGTATGTGACACTTGGTGCTGCCTCAGCTGACACTCAAAAGTTGCGTGAGGAGAGTTTAGACTCTTACTCTGGGAATGTTTTCTGAAGGTCCTGTCTTGAGGCAAAAGTTGTGTCCACGCTGGCTTTCAGCCTCAGAGTAGGGGTGCAGGTTTGGCTCTGGCAGAAAGCATTCAAAGCTGCCTGTGGCACTGTAGCTGTTTGAGGAGCAGGACCTGGTGCTCTTCTTGGTGTTTATTATTGTCTTGAGGTAGGAACCTGAATAAGGTCATTCCTTGTTGAACCATTGTGTGTCAGAGCATGAACTGAAAAGAATGCTGGGAGGTGGATGAGAACCAGCTTTGTGGTAGCATGGTCTGTGTAAACTGAAAATGGTGCCACAGAATAGAGCAGGGCAGGAAGTGGCCAAGTGAGAGTGGAGTGCTGCTTATATGAGGTCAAGAAAAGAAAAAAAACATACTCCTGCACAATTTGACACAAATTCTATTCATTTAAGAATTGGGATGATTAGAGCTCCATGAGGGTAAAAGCATGACAAGTACTTCAGAACGTTTTTGGAAATGAGTGGGATGCTGATGTACCTGTGTGCAACAAGTACAGAAAGAATACTGGACAAATCTACACTCAAAGCAACAATGGGAAAACCTTGTAGTCAAATCAAATTCCTTGCTGAGTGACTTCATTTCTTACTGTGGTATTCCTGTGGAGTGGATTCAGGGCTTCATTCAGGGAGTGGGAGTTCCTGTGTTAATACTTACTGACAGTGTTGGTGACAGACACTAGCCTGCACAGGGTGGTGTGTACCTAGAGAGTGTGAAACACAGCAGTAGCAGGGAACTTGGCTAAACTATAGAGCAGCACAACTAGATACAGTACATGCCATCTTTGAACCTTTGTAATTCACTGTGAGCTTGTCTGGAGTAGGCTTGAGACCTTTCCCAGCAGTTGTAAATCAAATGTGTATATTTTGGAGATACAGTGTTTATTCATGTGTAAGTAACCGTTCTACAGACTAATGCCAGCAATGCACTATATAATAAATCAAAAAAGATGTGTTTCATTATGCCCTCTCTGACTTCAAGCCAACAAAGTCCTCAGCACAGGTGATTGAACTGGTTTTCAGCTTATGGGATCAGTAGTGAACCTGTTGCCTTCCTAAAGGATGGGCAAAGTCGTGCAGCTGCTGTGAGATTTGGGACTGATAATCTGTGTTGTGTGGCTCCCAAGGACAGAGGATTTATTTGCCAAACATAGTGCAGGCTGTACCTGTGTTGCATCATCACATGCAGCTAAATATTAAGTGCTACTGGTTGAGTCCATTTTAAATGGGGAAATCAGTGAAGTACGTGTTTCAGTGCTGAAAAGTTTGACATGTCTGTTTTTCACAAATACATTTTGTATTAATGCTTACATGTTTACTTCCAGAGAAGGGTGTTAATGTTGCTCAGGTATTTTATATAAACTTGCCATCTTAATTCCAAATTATTTTCAACTTTGGTATGTCTGTTTCCCATTGAATCAGTATTGGCTTTTGAACACTCATCTTGGATGGACCAGTGTCCCTGGATGAAGGGGACACTTTTTAATCCAAAGCAAGGCATGAAAATAAAATGTCTTTTTGGTAATAAGAGGTTTTTTTACTTTTGCTGGGTAGAAAACTGAAAGTGCTGTGAAGATGATCTGTATGGCCATGGTACTGTCAAGGGAGAAAGGAAGATTTAGTCTTGGTGGTTCAATCACTTTACAAATCTTCCTTTTAAAAATTTGAGTCTGAAAACACTAAGTTAATCTCTACTGTGTGCTCTGAGATCTACCTTTTTAAGTGCTGTATCATTCTCTCTACCATGTCACATTGGGACCCAGCAGAAAAGTTGTATAGTTTCTAATGAGAGCTTTGTGCTGTTATTGCTGTGGGTTGAAAGCTTCCTGTCTGCCTTTCACAGAGGAATCATAACAGGTCATCCTCACCCACACTGCTGGCTGCAGCATCTCTGCAACACCACTATTTATGTTCTAGAAGATGTCAGATGTCAGCCTTTCTTGTCCTAATGAGTCATTAACACTGTGTTACAGTTTATTTTTTACTCAGGAATTTACGTAACTGAAGAATGAAATTATTGACTTCCTTTTTTTCCACTTTCTTTGATGTCCCTGCAAAAGGGTTTTGGTAGTATGAAAACATAGGAGAAATTGCCATGGTGCTTCTTGGGATGCTTCCTCTTATGTAGTTCTACATTTCTTCTCATAGCAGTTCAGTTTTGTCTCACAGATCTTATGTAAAGTATCTTTCTCCTAAGCATTCACAATCTTGATATCCCAACTCCCCATTTTATCAGATGTCAGCCTATCTTGCAGAGAAGGCTCCTTACAGATTTTTTGCAGAGGCCTAAAGGTAGGACAACAAGAACAACAAGTTGTTGTCGGGATCATATAGTGAGTATATGGCAATGGTATGAAAACAGAACCTGGATCCCAAGATTTTTATTGTGGTGCTTTAGCTATAAGATCATCTGTCTTGCTTTGGAGAGAAGGTCAAGAGAAAGTTCTTAATTTCCCCATAACTTTTGCAGATGAGTGTTGTTCTGCTTCTGTAGCTAGGATTTATTTCTTCACTTAGTTAAGGGGCCTCTGAAGAGAAGTTCTCTGTTTCACTTTACCCTTAACAGAAAGCACCTTTCTGAATGGACCGTGCTCACCCTGTGCAAGGCTTAATTTCTTTTCTTTCCTTCCCACATGTCAACCTGCCAGGATGGCTCTTAGGAACCATACAGCTCTGTATTGCACGTGGCCTCATCATTGCAGAAATAAGATTGTGCTGGGCAAAACCACGATGAATTCTTGAAGGTTGCCATAAAGCACTGCTGCAGCCTTGCCCAGGAGACAGTGTTATTCCAGAGCACTATTAGTCAGGAGAGGCGATCAGTGTGTCTTTAACTGAATGGTGCCAATGGGAATGGCATGTTAGGCAGGGCAGCTGCAAGCTCAGCCTGAAACACAACCACCCTTGAAACCCTATCTCTACCCCACTGACCCATGCAGGCTGACTTCATACTGGGATGGGAGACCACGTGGGTTGCGTCAATGCCTGAAATGTAACTGCATCCTGGCAGTGGGGCAGATCCTGCCTGTGTGACTGATAATGTGTTACTTGAAGCAGGGGAGGAATTGCATTTATGCATGTTTTGTGTAGCTGACCATGGAGGACTGACCACAAAGGCTTCCTCTTGTGCCTATGTCCTGGGTTACCTGAGAGGGAAGTGTTGGCTGTTCTCTTTGAGCTAAATGAAGGTCTGGGGCAGGTTCTAAATAGCTATTAGAAAAATGAGAATGTGAGATGATGTTTCTCAAGCGTGCTTCCTAGCAGAGCCTGTAATCCCTCAACTAGGATTTCCCCACAAAATGTGCTTCCAAGTGTTACACACTCACAAAGATTTTGGCAGGCAGGATAGTGTCGTCTTCATGATAGATGAAACTGGGTACCAGAGGCTTATTTGCTCTAGTTTTATCCCTTGCATTCACAGTTCTCTGGCTGTGCAAAGCTTTTTCTTGTGCCCCTTGATCTAAAACACCCCACGAGAGGAAGCTCCCTGGAGTAAGGGGAGGCTGTAATGGACTGGAAAGTATTAATTGAGAGCCAGCCTCTCTTCTTTTGCCAAGTTCCTGCCACAGTTATGAACCACAGTGGGAAAAGGGGGTGACCTTTTTCCTTTTTTGTGCTGGGTGAAAGTCACTCTTGCAGGAGTGCAGAGCGGTGGAGAGCCCATGTGTGACTGGAGCTCGCCACGATAAGCTGGTTGTTTTCCCTTCTCCTTTCCCCTCCTCGCGCTGCACTGGGCTTATCTGGCCGCCTGAGTTATGTTAAGTAGCGGGTGCATGCTTGCTCTCTGTTCTCCTCGCTGCTTTTGCTCCTTGGATTTCAATTCCAAACATGGTTATCCATTTGGGGTCTCTCTTCGTTCCACTGCCAAGAGATACACATTCCACACTCAACACCAGCTCCCTCTGCTGCTCTCTCACGGTCGCTATTCCATTTGCTGCAGCGCAGGCGAGACAGGCAGTGCAAGGAGATCTCTGTCCTCTCTATGAGTTTTCCAGCTAATGGCCTCGACTCTTCTTCTGACCGAGCTCTTTTGGCCTCACGTTTGCCAGCTTCTTTTCTCACTGTTGTGGCTAAGAAAGAGGCCAGCTGACGCTTTGTGAGCCACAAAGAGGAGAAGCGAACGCTTTTGGAATTTTTTGGATGCAAAAACACTCGGCAGCACTTTTGTAGCATGTTACTTTGAAACACTGCTGTGGGACCAGACGGTGCACAAGAGGAAGAGGAGGAGGAACAGCTACCCAGCAGCTCTGGTTTCCAACCTCTGCAGCACCCTTTGTGTATGACAATTCATTTTGAGCGCAGGACGGCTGGGGAGGGTTGGGAGTTGGACAGGATGAGCACAAACAGCCCCTCTTGGGACCAGACTGTTCTCTGGCCTCCGGTGTGTGATGCCTGGAAGGAGATTATGGAGGAAGCAGCCTACCAGCTGGCCAGCTGTATTGTCCTCCTGGGTTACATGGGGGGAAGTGGCATCTTTGGGTCCCTCTATATCTTTGGCCTCCTGGCCCCAGGCTACTTCTGCTATGCTCTGTGGGGCTGGCTGAGCGCCTGTGGGCTGGACATCTTCATCTGGAACATGCTGCTGGTCCTCGCCTGCTTGCTTCAGCTGGCCCACCTGGCTTACCGGCTCCGCAGAAACACCATCCCAGAAGAGTTTGATCTCCTCTACAAGACCATGTACCTGCCCTTGCAGGTGCCCCTGGAAGTCTACAAAGAAATTGTGAAGTGCTGTGAAGAGCAGGTCCAGTCGCTAGTCAGAGACCAGAATTATGCGGTGGAGGGCAAGACGCCCATTGACCGCCTCTCGCTGCTGCTGTCCGGCAGGTAAAGGCTCCCCCATTTCTGAGCAAAGTGACAGCAAACCGCTGTGGCTTACTGTTGTGTTATCACCCTCTGTAGAAACTGGGGTGAGATTTGTTTCCTTCCTCTGAAAAGGATCTGAGTTATGTATCAGTTTGTTGGGGAAGGGGGAAATTTGCTTTTTGGGGTGTTAGTTTTGTTTTTCTAACTTAAGAGTATTTCAGGGAATGGTTTGGAGATTCAAGCTATGGGCAATGAAGTGGCTAGCTGAGTCTTACCCGTGATACTTTTGATAAATCCTTACCCCTTTGTCTGTCATTTTGAAGTGATCTTATTTCTGATGGGAGCAGACTGGCTATGAGAATGTGTTTCTCAAGGCAGGAGAGCAGTGTGTCTGGTCCTGTGGTCTCTGGGGGTACCAGGCACACTTCTGTGATGTGAAGAGCTGTGTGCTGAGGCCTCAGTTCACCTGCTCTCCCTGGCGAGCAGTGTTCAGGGAGAAGTTCCTGTTCCCAACACCCCAACCCTCAGGGCTTTGACATTTTTCACTTTGAGCACCATTTCCTCAAAAGAGAGAGTATTTTCCTATGGTGGATCCTGCCTAATCAGGTGTCTTTCTTTCCCTGTGCTGTTAAACATTTGTGATATTCCTTCTTCTGGACCACCAAGGAGAACCTCGGGGACCTGTAGAGAGTCACACTGGAGATTTGATTGAATGAACTGTGCTGATCAAGTACTGGCATTTGTTCACCTGAGATCTTGTGGCATGCCTTTAGCAGCATATCCACTAACGATTTGCAAAATCCAGATGCATACAAATAGAAATAGTGTTGGCTTCCAGTCTGCTGCCAGGATCTTGGCACTAATGTTACATAAGAATGGGAAAGGAAGATCTCTAAATAGGAGCAGTGCTGAGCTGCAGGAAGTATGTCTCACAAGGATTTTCTTTTGGAAATACAAAGCATCACCTGGGCCTCCTCTTTTACTGCAGTGGCCAATCCTCTCTGGTGAGGGAGTTTGCAAAGAAGAATGGCTGACCTTCCTTTTTTTGGTGTTGGTCCTTTTTCTAAGATGTGTTAAGAACACCCTGGGTCCACCAGGATGTTGAATGGCAAAGCACTGGAGGGAAATTTGAAATGTGTGTTTCCAGTAGTGCTTCACCTTACCAAACATCTCTGGTGAGCAGCTGGCTCTGAAGTTTACTGTATCAGTAAATAATATTGATGGGGAAGAGTCTGTGCTGTCTTGACCTGCTCTGGATAATGTGATGCTACTCTGTGGACATGAAAGTGCTGCAACAGACAGTAAGATGGTGATGGTGGGTAGTTGTTGGGCTCTCTTTTGCAGTGGGAAGTATGCATCTTGGCTGGTAAAGGATGCTCCATGGAAATGGGAATGGATTTACATTTCCTAGTACCCACTCTATTGCCTTGTGAGGTCCTTGCTGACCCAGCAGAGCATTGCTGTTACAGTGCTCTTTCTTAAACTGAGCAAGTGGGGTCTTGGAAATGCAGAATATGCCTGGATCGGGAAATGTGCCTTACAATCCCTGACCCTTCCAGGCAGCACTGCCAGCTGATTAGAAGCCAAAGGTGAACAGTCTTTTAACTCCTGAAGGCAAGAATTGCCTTTGTGCATCATACAACAGGGGTACATGGTGACAGAAAAGCAAGAGGCCCCAAGTCTGGTGATGCAGAGCTATGAATAGAACTCCAGAGTGCCCTGGCATTGTCCTTGCTTCAGGCCTGTGCAGGTCCTTCTCTGTTCCCGCAGTAGAACTCAGTGCACATTTGACCTTGACCCTTGCAGGCAGTTGTAGCAAAAGTAAATGAAAGGGATACTTAGAAGGCCAAGAGAAAGTGAGTGGTAATGCACAGCAAACTATGAGCCCTCGGGGTGATCTGTGAGGAACCATGGGCAGCTGGATTTTGGGGGATCCTGAGTGTAGTGACTTCCCAGTACCAAGACTGGGAATGCCCCCATGCAATCCTGGAGACAGGAGGAAGATACAAGTACAAAGAGCCACAGGCTAGCTTAGAAGTACCTAGAAAGAGCAGTCCTGTGGGCTGACCAAGCATTGCACCTGTGAGGGCTGTCTGTGTAGCAGGAAACAGAACACAGATGGAGTATGGGGAAGTGGCAGCAAATCCCACAGAGAAAGGAGGGATAGCTTCATCACTAAAGCACCTGCAGCTGTCCCAAGAGGGTACGAAACATCTGTGAGACAAGTATTTCTTTCCTCCCTGGTGGGATACACTGTTTGAGCTATCAGATTTGTGTGACATCTGTTTTGTGGCCTAAGCCTGTCTGCCTCACCTGTCCTCTGCAGGATCCGAGTGTGCCAGGATGGACAATTCCTTCACTACGTCTTTCCATACCAGTTCCTGGACTCTCCAGAATGGGAGTCGCTGCGACCTTCTGAGGAAGGAACTTTCCAGGTAACCGCAGCTCGGCTTCGCTCCTTGGTGCTTTGCTGCACATCTGAGAAGGGAGTAGAGAGGCCTCATTGTGCCATTCAAAACTGACCAGGAATACTTTCCTCCCCTTCCTGGTGATTTAGCCAGCACAGGATTGTGTGATCAGCTGTTTAACCTTTTTTCTTACCTTGTTCTGAAGACCTCAGGGCATGCTCCTACTATCTGCTGATAGCAAGGAGGGTGGAGCATGGTGCTCTTTCCTATTTATCAGGGAATCGAGGTGTCAGACTGCCAGCTCTCTTCCCTTAGGGTGTTCTCTGGTACCCGTACTGATGCATTTGCCCTGCATGCTGCTAGCAGGGTGCATTGTCCTAGCATCAGGATGGCAGCCATGGCAATGTGCAGCAGTGATGTAAATCCATAAACATCCCGTTCCTCGCAGAAGTTTCTGATGGTCATGTGTTTTGGGTGAAGAAGCAGAAAGGATGATTCACACCCGAATATGGTTCTTTCTGAGCAGAAGGATCCCCTGCTGAGAGGTCAGACCAATTCTCATTTGCAGTAACTGAAAGGATTTTGGCCTTGCTGTCAACACCCCAGAGTGTTTCTTTGGCTTTCCTTCTGGAGAAGATTACTTAAGCCTACATCCTTCTGTCTTTAGCACACATCCCAGCATGGCCTGATACCTGTCAGGATGTCAATCCTCATTATGTCAATTAGGGCATATGAGGAGGGATTTTGCTAATCCCTTGGGAGCATGGGAGGGTCATGAGGGAATGATGCTTTCTCATGAGGGTAGCCCCAAGCAGACTTGGTTAAATCAGGGCAGCTCTCCAAATTTGCTTTCCTAGAGTCTGAATTTGGTCATGTGTGAAAGGGTCATGGTAATTGCTCCTGAAAACAGTGCCATCACCAGTGATTATGGTTGCAGGAGACAGCTGGCTATGTGACTGTGGCACAGGGCTACAGATTGTGAGCAGAAATAGGGATGTTGGACCAAGGTAATGAAGTAGAAGAGGTAAAAACAGCATGGCTGTGCTAGTGTAGGAGGTATCTCATGTTTTGCACAGGTCTTCAATCTGGCAGCAGACTGCTGCTAGCTCCTGGGCTGTATTTTCCCAAGAATCCAGCAGGGAGAGTGATGTGCTATGGGCAGGGAAATGGCTGACTGCAATGGCTGACTACAGGCATGTAGCCTGCAAAGACATCCACAGCATTCTCTGAGCTGATTTCCATGGAAGTGAATGTTCCCAGACCTCCTGAGGGTCTTCATCTGTAGTGCGAGACAGCTTAGGAGCAGGCTGGGGCCAGGATGCGCCAGCCCTGCCAGCACCACGCTCTGGCACCTTTCCTGCTCTGCAAGACAGCGCTGGTCAGTGAGGTCAGCTGTGCCTGGCATCAGGATGGAGAGGCAGAGCCCTAGGTAGGGAAGGACATATGCTGGAAATGCCTAAACTCCATGTGTTCTTACAGAGGAGCATGAAGAAGTAGCAGCTGTGTGAGACCAGGAATCATCAGGTGTCACTTGACCAGTCCTGCACCTGGAAGGGCCTTACTCTTGGTGGCCATGCTGAACCATGGTGATGTGCTGCTTTTGGCAGCTGCTTAACCCACTAGTTCCTCTCACCTGAGTAGTTAATAAAATTCTGTAACTTATCTCAACCTTGTCTTAGCAACGCAATAATTTGGTTTAAAAAGTGCATGTTGGACTCTGGGTCTTTGCTGGAGGAAGGCATGGAAGGTTTTTCTTGCCCAAGGTTTTTCTTGCCCCATGGCTCTCTGGATTGAACAATTTCAATTCTGAGCCCACTGAAAAATGGCAGAAGCATGACTTAGTCTACGAGAATAGCTGCTTTCCTTGAGCTTTCTACTTTGGCTGTGTGCTTCCCACAGGACTGTTGGGTCCCAGTGCCTGAAGGAGTTTGGTTTCAGGGCTGGCACTTTTCCCCAGAAGGCTGAATTACAGGCTCTTGCTGATGCCAGAGTGCTTGTGTCAGGGGGGATTCAGGAGTGAAATCTGTCTTGCTGTCCTGGTTTGGTGGCAGGTTTGCTTATTGCATCTCAGTCCCTCACAAGAAGGGATCACTTTTGATCACTGTGCCAGAGGTTGGTTAAGAAAATGAGATTCCAGTCATTTCAATTTCTGTGTGACACTTCTTTTTGCTTGCCTGGCCTGGGAAAGTTCTCAGGTTTTATCTCCTATATTTCTTTCATCAGGCAGCTGTTTGCAGGGCAATGGCATTAAATATCAAACCCAAGGACACACACATGCAACCAAGCCATGTTCAGCTTCCCAGTGGCCCTCTGCCATGGCGGCTGACCAAGGAGACCCCTGGGCACAGAGTGAAAGGGAGCCCCCGGGATATTTTGGTTCCGGCACTTGTTCGCATGCCAGTGTCTCCATTACACTCGGATGTTCTTCTTTGGCCTAGGGCAGTTTGACCCTTCCTGCATTTCTTATCTTTATTATTATTATTTATTATAATATACATACTGCATAATGTTTTTGACTGAAATTGTTCTTGTATTACACTTAGGGGGCAAAGGTCTCTCTTTACACTGGCAGAACCAGAAGGAAAACGAAACATTCTCTAAAATCAATCCAATAAAGCCCCATGAGTTTTCTTCATATACATGAACACAATAAAACCTTTTCATTTCCTCTCTCACTGAGCTGTGCTGCAATGTCCTTCAAGGCCATTCAGCCCTACAGAGTCTAGCAGAGCTGCTGAGATGGGATGTCCCTCGGGCACAGGATGAGCAGGCAAGCCTTTCAGGTGGCCCTTCAAAACACTCAGGGCCTTCTTGGAGCAGGGCCTGTGGGGCTGTGCAATCCAGCAGCAGAATGAGTCAGCAGCGTCCCCCAGGGCTACTTGCTGGCAACTCACACTGACTGGGCATGCAAAACTATCCCCCTCTGAAGCATTTCTGAGGGATAGGGATGTCTGTGCTGCCCTGTTCATTTCAGCTACATCCCTCAGATGTCAATAGGGAGCGTCATCTGAAAACAAGAGGGTGAATTGTAGCCTTCCGTGTGGCTGGGTTAAATGAGGACACGCTACTAATTGCATAGGAAAATGGGGCCTTTGCCTTCTTAGGGAGAGGAAACAGCAGCAGGTAAGGATTTATCCAGTCATTCAACCAGGACAATCTGGCTCTCCAGCCCCAGCATCTCCAAGGAGAGTAGGATTCAAAGGGGCTGAGGGTGTTCCCTGGAGTGAAGCACATGGCTCCAAGGTGGGTGACCCTGCCCAGGTAGCAGGACTTACTCCACTCACTCCCTGCCCCACAGGTCACGCTGACAGCTGAGACCGACTGCAGCTACATCACCTGGCCGAGGAAGAAGCTGTATCTCCTCCTGAGGAAGGACCGCTACATCGCCCGGCTCTTCTCCTCCCATCTGGGCTATGACATCTCGGAGAAGCTCTACTCCCTCAACGAGAAGCTCTTCGCCAAGTTTGGCCTTCGCTTCGACATCCGCTTGCCCAGCCTCTACCACGTCCTTGGGCCAGCCTCCTCTGAGGGGGAGTCAGAGGACTGTGAGGAGCTGCTGCCAGGCTCTGGCCAGGCCAGCGTCTCTGAGCCGCCGCCGCAGCCGCCACCGCCGCCACCGCCGGCTCCGCGCCCCCGGGCCTCCCGGCCCGACAGTGATCTGCTGGGTGAGGACTCCACCAGTCTTGTCTTGGAAGATTTTGCTGAGTTGCCGGGGTCTTTTATGGACTATGTGAGCGAAGGGGAGTATATGAAGTGAGGGCACTCCTGGCACGGGCACACCTCACCCTGTGTGGGACCCTCGCGTAAGTACCCACTTGCAGAGCAAGTCTTTCCCTGATGCATCTGCCTGGACAGAACACTGGACCCCATTTGCCATGGGTTTGTGCCTCTGCAGTGTTTTTTGGCCCGCTGCCCCAAGGAATCCCAGAAGGTGGGCTCAAGCTATGTGGTTTTCCTAAGGAAAAGCAGCAAGGTAGAGGCTTGACTCCAGGCACCAGCTGTACTGTGGGGAAGAAGGGCCAGTAACCTCGACATAGAAAGCTCTTCCCTGCCCAGTTCTCTCCCCATCCTTGAAGAGAGGCAGAAACACAGAAATGGTGCTCAAGCTAGGAGGTGGTACACAAGTGGTCACAGAGGCCATGAGGTAGAGCAATGCCAGGAGATACCTCCCACATCCCAGGAAATGCCAACAGGACTAGAAACAGCTCCAGGGTTTATAGCAGATGGGTAGCAAGGAGTTGCTATAAACCCTGCAAGTGCTCAGTCTCAGCAGGGGGACAAAGCTCAGAGTCCTTCCTCTCCCTGCCCACCACAGCTCATCCCGGCATTTGATCTGTCCTCCTTGTTTCTGCAGGGATTCACCTCTGCCAGGTCAGTGAGATGTTGAATAGTCTGCCCTGGGTGGTATAGGTCTTTCCTCCAGTCACCCTAGGTGGACTGACAGGCTAAGCATTGTTTTAAGATGCCCCAAACTCTGCTTTCCAGTGAGTGGGAATGAGATGTTCTCTTCCAAAATGCCAGCTCCTTACTTCACAAGGGAAAAACATTCTTGTGCCTGGTGGCTGTTGGGGCAGAGGAACAATGCAGGCAAACAGAAATAGATGGGAGAGTGGCTTGTGCTTGAAATTCAAATCCAAGTGGCCAAGAGAGAAATTCCACCCTGAGCTACTTTTAGCTAGCCACTGCATGCCAGCTGCTACACACCAGCTGCAGACCCCAAAATGTGCATTCCTGCTGCCGCACACAGTAATCCAGCTGCCAGGCACCAAGCTTGGGACTGGGATTTCTGTCCTAGAAGTGACTCCTGCATGTGTCTCAGTTGGGTCTGCACAGCAGGAAGGAAGTTGCAGGGCTGGGCTGCAGCTGGGGCGGCTGCCTTCCATCAGGCAGCCTTGAACACAGCAATATTGCACCCTGCTCTTCTCTGTGCCTGCTTGGGTCTACTTCTATCTGTGCTGTGGACCCAGTGGCAGGAAGCATTGGCTCCTGGCATGAGTCCTGACAAGTCTGCAGTATTCTTCATATTATCTGGGTATGAAGAAAGTGACCAGGAAAAGAACAAGTGTATTTGTTTGTGGCTGAATCCGATAAAAGAGACAGCAAGAGTTTTGATTAGGGTTTTGTTGTTGGGGTTGTTTGATTTAGTGTAGTTGGTTGTTGTTTTCTTTTCTAAGGAGGCAGAGAGAGAGAAAAAAAAATCCACATTTGTTCTAGGAATGTGAAGCCCCTGGTTTTGCTGGTAGGTTACTGGAGATATGAATTTGCAGCTTTTTCAGTCCTTACTTGGAGAGGCAGGAACACTGAATCACTTATGAAACATCCATGCTCCTAGCTGTTGGAGTGTCTGTGAAAACATGCAATCACAAGTGAATGCAAGTTGTGAGCACAGCAAAGTCACTTTGCTTGTGCTTTGACTCTATTTTGTCTTCTCAGAAGGAGGGTATGCATTCTCAGATCACTGGTAGAATTCGCCTGGTTGATTAAGCTCAATAAAACCAGAATTTAAAATGCAATAAAAAAGGAAGGAGGCAAGTAACATTGTAGCTTTTTTGAAAAATTTCCACCCATTTTTGGCAGTGAGGCAGTACTGTGAACATACACACAAGGGCTGTGTGTGTGTTGGGCAAAACTTTGCTACACAGCAAAAAGCTATTCTTGCTTTCACACAGTCCTGTTGTGAGCTGGAAGCTCTTGTCTCTCTAGACCTTGTGACAGAGACAGTATCCAGGAGTACTGCTAATGGCAGCAGGGACCTGCAATAAAAGCCAGATGTTTAGAGGCGTGTATTTAAGGTGGGAGAGGAAGATAATCTTCCGTGTCCGTCAGTCTGGAGACAATAGACAGTGTGGTATTTTAATTTTTTTTTTAATTAAATAATTTAATTTTTAATTTTTAAGGTAATTAGATAAGGAATCAAAAACTGTTTAGTGTGCTCATAGTGGTGGAATGAGGGCTTCCCTGTTACCCTACTTGGCACTTATGTGTCCTAACCACACCACATTCCATCACATCCCATCACATCCCACATCGCATCCCAGCGGCACAACAGCAGTTGTCACATCTGGACAATATTCCACAGCGACTTGAGTGCCTCACCACAAAAACTAGTGATGCAGAGGGGCTGCAGGTTTTCTCTCTGTCCAAACACTTGTCACAGCTCAGCAAATAATTCGAGCAGGTCTGCCATCCTACATCTGTAATAAACAAGGAAATCCCCTGCAGTGTCATTCTTCAAATTAAGTCCCTGAGGTCAGAGCTCCCCTGGGGCTTTCCCCTGGTCTGTGCTCTCATCTCCTTCCCCAGTAACTCCCGAAGTGGTTAATCAACTTGCAGCTCTCTAAATTCCCCGTGCTGAAGTCTCCCAAGAGTGACGTTCCTTTTCTGTCACTACAACAGCCACCTTGCAACACTACGGTTCAGGAGGGCAATTCTTGAATGCCCAAAGTGCTACAAAGGTCACACACAAGAAAATGTTGATGGAAGACATATTGGCCTACTGTTCATGTAATCTAGTTCCTTGAAAGCGTTTCTAGTCTGCTTATGAGTAAGATGGACTGTGACATCCCACTGATGAGCACATTCATTCTCTAAGGAGGATGCTGCCTGTTTGAAGGAGGCAGGTTCAAAGTTCTCTTCACTACTTGCTTTAACTGTATAGTATAGCTCAGTGCTCCAGAGGAAACTTAGCTTTATTCCTTGCCAGGAAATTTAAACAACCAAGAGCAACCTGCTCTTTCTCCTGTTCATATTGCATTTGTTCCAGTTTGTTGCTGTCAAGTGCTTGCAGGATGTGTAGCTGTTGCTACTTGGTTTTTTACAGTTACATCTTGGGGCTGCCTTTCTATTTGGTGGGTGAGATGGGTGGATGGATGCTTGATGGTCTGCAGCTTGGTGTCTAAGTTAGTAGTTAATGTTTTGCACCTGCTTTGAGAGCAAAAGCAAAGGAGCTGTGGGTTTTGTTTAACCAATATCACAGAAGCCACTTTGGAAGGGTTTGGTTTTGCCATCTCAGAATGGGTGCATAACCCTGTTTCCTGATTTATCAGTTGTTGAAGAATTACATAGTTTTGCATGCTCATTTAGGAAGGGAGGGGAGAAGAACAGGTAATGGTGGGCTCCATGAGGTTTGTGTCTTGGAAAAGTTTGAAAGTATGATAGTAATGGTGTGCTCTCTTTCTCTCTCTCCCTCCCCTCTCTCTTCCCTGGCTCCCTTTTCCTCCCTTCTCTACTGCATTCTTTCTGCAGCCTCTGAAAACCATCTCCAGAGTTCTCACCCTCTCTGCAAAGGACGAGCCCCTCTGGCTCCCACTCAGACCCCTGAACTCTAGGGAACAACAGGCTGTTTTGATCCCAAAGCCCCTCCAAGGGAGCAGATGCTCACACAGGTTTTTGACCAGAGACACTCTTTAGCATGCAGAGACGTCTGCCAGCAGATATCTACACTCAGGAGCACATGAAGCACATGCTTAAGACTGCAGTGTGACACTCCAGCACCTCCCACCCCATGGCTGTTCACCAGAGCTGCCTTCCCCATCGTGCTTCCACGGTCTGTTTTCTAGTCCTGCCTCTCTGAGGTTGTCAGCAGCTCTGTCACCAAAGTGCACCAATATCCTGCAAGCAATACCAGCCTGCTTGCAGAATCTGTGTTCCCTTTGATTCAATGATTCCCATTAAAGTCAGAGATGAAACCACTGGTGTTTGAGGATTTGAAGAGGGAGAAAACAGCTGGAGGGAGGGAGGGAGGGAGGATTTGAAGAGGGAGATCACTTGAGGTGATCTCCAGGCACAGAGTGGATAGGGCAAGGGGAAATAGGCCACCTGACAGCTTTGGTAAAGGGCTTGCAATGGAGAGTTTGATGATATGCATCTCGCTGGGCATCCACTCTATTAAGACCAGAAATTACTTTTCCAGGAGTTAGGATTTCTCATTTATGACATGCACAACTTCTCAAAGAAGCTGGTGAAAAAAGACTTCTGGTTGGTTGTTTGCATTGACTCTGGAAATAAGAAAGAGAAGGAATTGAGATTGGGAACAGGTGTAGGAAAGAACCCTTTTTTTGTGTGCTCAAGGTGGGTGTGACCATAGGGTGCACAAACATCAAATGAAGAAAGTAATGGATACAAAACATCTGTGAAGGGAGCAGCCATTGGTAGGAAGGACACTGCCTTAATGAAAACAGTGTAGAGATGGAAATTCTCTTCCAAGTTCAGCTGCAACAGGATTTGCCTCATGAGCTTCCCCAGCCATTTCCAGTCAGAGAATTGGAAGTACCTGTGGAAGAATCCTGTCTCACAGAGCCTGGTGCAATCAAGTTGAGCAGTGGGAGTAGGAGTCTCTCCAGGGCAGGTATTCAGGGAAAGAGCAAGGAATGTTGGTCCTTCCCTCAGCAGAGGGAAAGATGTCCTTCAGTGCCTCTTGGCACAGACATGCTGTCGCACAGCCATTCTGCCTGTGGGGCTGGCTTTGTGTCAGCCCTGGGCTGGTGGAGGCAGCCCCACCTGCCCTGCCCTGCTCACACAGGGGCTGTGGCCCAGCCTCTGGTTTGGCCTGTCTTGCAAGTCTCAGCTGGGCAAAACCTGTGCCCTTGGGATCTGGCACTCTTGCTGAGGGCCTCTGGAATGGTGGGTATGTGGGATCTGTGATGTACACAGCTCCTTGCACTGCTCGCCTATGCTGCCACACCAGGGCAGGAGAATGGGGCTGCCCCAGGCCTGGGAATCATCCTGCTCGTGTTGTTACTATGCTCTGTCAATACATTGGTGCTTCAGCCTGACCCCACTGCCTTTCACAGCTCAGAAATGTCTGCAGCAGATTGACATGGGAGCTGCTGGGGTCTCTTCTGCAAAGCAGCTGAAATGTGTGGTGGTACTGGGTCCATCTGTCAAGGTGCTTTATGCACCTGCCTGAAGCAGTGCCTGGGCTGAATTACACACTGCCCTTCACAGGTGGCTGCTGAGCTTATATTCCAACAGGATCCCAGGAAAGTCTTCAATCATGGTGCCAGCTAACCTGGATCTCTCTCAGGTTGTCAGAGTCCAGCTCTATCCCCCTCCCAAGCGTGTGTTGGGGATGGTGTTTGTTAGCTGTCCTTCCAAACAGTCATAAGGCAAGGTCCAAAATCTTGGATGTGAACTGAAAGCAGGAGCTAATCCTGCTGTGACACTGTCTAGTGGAGCAGGAGTGACAGCAAATGACTTGAGACAATTCTTCAATGCTTTTAGCATGTTCCTCACCCCTGATCATGGAATTCCTGGTGCAATTTTCTATCGCTCAGTGAAGCCAGTACAGGGAACCAGAGAAAATGGTCAATAGAAAATGTGATTTGTGGACAGAAAGGATGAAAAACTTGTCACCTCTTTAATTTGCATATGTATTGTAGTGTGGAAAAGGTGTGGGTGTGTTGTTTCTGTGGTCATGCATCCCACTGTAATTTTTCACCAATTATTTCCAGACTTCAACTACTTTTTCAGGTCTGAACGGCTGTGCTAAATTCCTGGGATTAATTTGTGGTAGGTGGCCCTGTGGCTACAGTGTTCCATTCTCCTACTACCTTCTACTGTGGGCAGATGGTGAAAGCAGTGCAAAATTGGATGTGAGAGCTCTGTGCTGCTCCTGGTGCCTGCTTCACTTCATGTGAGCTTCAGAGAGATTTATGTGCTGTGAAATCAATAGGGTCTCCCTCTGAAAGCATCTTGTAGATGGGACTAGCAAGTTTCCCATTGGAGCTCTGGCTAAGAATGACTCCTTCATGTGCCAAACCTGGACCACACAGTTTCCCTTGCTGAGGAAAAATAATACCTCTCACCTTTAATATGAAGATTACAGAACAGTTTAATAGAAAACACTAATGAATTATACTAATACTCCCACTATAAAAAGAGTGATATTATCCTCTCCTTCTTTCATACAGATTCAAGCCTTGAGATTAAATTACTTTCCTATCTCACTTTGAGATCTGGGTACAGAACCTGTGAGACAAAGTATCAATTCAGTCTTTTAATTGGAAGATTTTGCTATAACCAGTTAACCTTATATTTGTCAATCTGCCACACACTTCTGTTCCTTGACATCTTGCCCCTTATGCAGGGAGTAAAAATCCCATCCAGTTTTATGGTGAAAGTATCATCTAGGAGAAGAGAGCAGCTCTAGGTTTAGGACTCCTTTCTGGTTCTGTGTATCCTGAAGGCAGAGCTAGGCACAAGCAGTAGGCAGGTCATACGAGATGTCTGTTTTGCTGGGGAGGGTGAGGCTCCAGGGCAGACATGACATTGTCCTGCTGTGGGAAGAGCACAGAGAGGTCAGGCTGGGCATTGACAGGTGGAGGTTGCAAAGTGCTGGACCCTGCACTGCTTTGCAAGGGATAGGGAATGGGGTGCTGTGCCCTGACTGGGATGAACTGGCTGGAAGGACATGCATGGGATTGTGTCCTTCACCTTTCCCTTGACCTGAGCAGCACCACTGCTGCTCTGAGTGCTCCCAGCACAGGAGCACAGTTGTGAGCCTGTGCAACTCTACAGCTTTCTATCTGTATCAAAGCCAAGTCTAGTGCTTCCAGGGCTGCAGGTTAGCACCTCTTTCAGGCAATGGGCCTTGCTGTCCCATTCACAAGGGATAAAAATGCATCCATCCCAACTCTGGAGTGCAAAACATGCTAGTAAGGAGTAGTCCTTATACTCAAGGGAGTACCTGGTATTTCTGTAGAATTACCTTTTTTCTTCCCCTATTGGATATATTTTACTGCCTAGAACTTCAGCTTCCTCACTGCCCAACAGAAGAGAATTTGAACCTGCTTTGCAGTATCCACTAGCTTGCTCTTCAGCCTTCAGCCAGCATTTCAGAAGCAATGTGGGTGGACAATTTAATGTGTCAGTATAAACTCAGCTGTTTTGTCCTGCCTGCAAGAACTTTGGATCTGCAAGATTCCTGTCAAGAATATTGTATTATGGAGAAGGCAATTATCTCTCTCAGGATGGGAAGGACTTTTACTGCTACTTTTACTCTAGGAAAGGTAACTATGTCTAAAGGTATGTACTCTACCACGTCTGACCTAGAAAATGCCAAAATGGTTGTCAATAGCCTTAGTGCTTTATAAACCTTGCTGTATAAGGCACAGAAATATATGATTGGTCTTCTGTTGTCTCATCCTGAAAAATGTTCACCTGTCATATTTTAGATGGGGGCCCATTGTAGACAGAGGAAGATGGAGAGGGGAAACAAGGACAAAATAATAAATTCTAGTTAGTACAAGCTTTTGCCATGGTTTGTGACTTAAGTATCTTCAAGGTGATGTGAGTTGCAGCCCTATTGCTTGCATGTCACAACACTTTTATCCTGGGGGAAGAATTTAGAAAACTCCTAGAAAACTACCTTTGTAGCTTTTCTCTTTCACAAATACAAAATGAGTTACATAGGGACACAGAGGTGATGGAAAAGACCTCTTTTAAGTGTTTCCCTAAATAGGAGGAAAAACGCACTGCTTCAAACCACAGGCTGCGTCCATAGGCTCAGTGCATCCCTGTACGACATTCCTGAGGCTTACCTGCTATTGAGAGGCAGCGGTGCTACACAGAACTTGCCAACAATGGATGGCTCATCCTTGCTCCAGAAAAGATTCTTGGGGATATACTTCAGGGTCACACTGTTTATCTGGCAGAGGGGAACTCGGTGGGCCAGCAGCCGTTTGCCTGTCTCCTGGTCCTTGGGTCTGCAAGGCAGGATGAGAGACGTGAGGGATGTGCTGAGTCAACCTGCAGATACAGTCCACGTGCAGATCCATGGAAACACTGGAGGAATCTGCAGTATTGTTGTGAGGGCCTCACACAATAAAATGGAGTGAGAAGACTCGTCTGTCAAAACAAGGCATTGCATGAGCGTCTTACAGACTGTCTCTCCATGTTTTATCTCTGTATTCAGGAATATTGCTGTATAAATAGCCTTCCTTCCACCACCAACTCTTCTTACTCTGCACATTGATTGAAACACTGCTCAGCTTGCCACAGAGAGGTAAGTGTAGGAATGTGTTTCTTGTTGATGGAGTGACTAAATTATCTTTTGTCTCCTTAAAAAGGAAAAAAGCTTAGAAGTTTCTTTCCTCAATTTGGTAAAAAGACACTTCATAAGGCTTTAGGGACTTCACCTCAAACTTAGGGATACTCAATTGGACAGAAGCTAAAAAGTCTCCCCTAAGTAATTTACTAGCAAAAGAAGAGAACAAAAGAACTAATCGCTTTTGTGGGGTGTTTTTACCAAGAGCAAGAGCCTTTTGCCCCTAACTTAATTTTTTCTCTATAAAGAGCTTTGTTATTTTGCCTTTTATCAAAACTTTATGTTTCCAACACTACCTCAGAAGCCATCCTGCTGATTTATGCCATTGAGGTAGCTGGGCTATCTCGGGTGTGTTATATTTCTCTGAGAGCTCATAAGACCTGGCTCAAGGAGATAATATAACAGGTAAGTAGTAGATAAGTCAACATCTGTGAAATGGTGAGTGGCATGGATGGGGATCAGTGGGGATCAGTACAAAAATTGGGGTCTTCAAAGAAAGCTAAGAGGTGTCAGGCTCAAAAAGAATGCCCACTGCACAGAGTACCACTCCTTTCAACTTTCAAGCTGTTAAAATCCTTGCTTTGGGATGTCGTGAATGCCTGGAAGTTTATATGACTGTACAAGTCAAGGGAGGGGGACTGGACAGGTTTGTGGAATACAAAAGCTAGTAAGGATAATGATCTCATCTTTGGCTCTGAAAGTCCCTCAGATGTAACTAGATACAGGGAAACTCTTTGGGGAAGTATTGCTACATGCTTATACAGAGATTTTTTTTTTTTATACTCTTCTGTAGCTACTTGCTTTTGATCATGTTGAAGGTGGGATGTTTGGATAGAGGGACCTTTGTCCATCCCTATGCTCTTACTCAGGCAATGTGAACTGAGAAATGACAGAGGTTTGGTAGTGAGACAATCACCAGAGCCCAGTAAGTTGTGTGCCACAGATCTGTGCTGCCCAGGTATTTTAAGCCCCTTCTATGGAGTCCATCCAGGGGCCCTTGCACTTGATGTATTTGGCACCTCCTAGAGCATGAAGATAATTGCTTTCCTTGTGCTCATGAAGAATGACGTGTGCAGCTGGCTTGGCACGGTCCCAGAACCACCTGGGTGACTGTCTGATCAGAAACAGGATGGCAGGGAAAGGGGAGAGGTGACAGAAGGGTCAGGAAGAACCTACAATTCTGCTAACCAAAGTAACTCTCAGGCACAGGCTGACAGCAGCACTCACAGCAGCCAGCCCACACCAGCACACCCAGTCCCTCTCTTAGACTGCAGCAGTAGTTACCAGGTTTTGTGTGTCTGTGTCTGGCTTGAAGCTGCTAAAAATAAGAAACACGGCAAAACTGTGGTTATAAAAGTGAATAATGGATAGCAAATGGAGGCCGTCTCTCTATGGCATGTTGTCCATGGGCAGAGGAACACAGTACAGTTAACCATGGCAAAAGAGCCACTCCTGGGACTGACACTTGGTTCAATCCTGCACAACCTTTGGATGGATTTATGAGACTTGGCTGGCTTCAGAGGTATGTTTTCTTCGATATGGGGGATGATGTCATGTGATGTGTAAGCACACAGCAGGGCAGCTGGGAAGTGTCCTGTGTAACAAACTCCTCACTCATTTGCCCCATGTCAGCTACTGAAGCTTGGGGACATGTCTCTTGGGGCATTCTGAGCAAAATGTGGGGAGGAGTAAGATTGGAATGGATATTTGGGAAAGGAAATGAGAAGACCAGTTTGAGGCAAGACACAACCATGTAAGCCCTTTGCTGAAGGTCTGAGACTAGCTGAACACTCCCAATTAAGTCCCTCTGCACTTCTGGAAAACTGCAGGATGATATACATGAAGATCATCTGAGATAAGTCACTGATCGATCAGTGTCTCAACTGTGATGTGAGGATCTATGTTTAGATGCCCATTTGATACTCTGAACTTGACTGCACTGGAAGGCTGAGCTTTGCCTACAGCAGGGAAATTTGCCCTTTGCTACTAGTGGGAAATAAAATGGATATCTTCAATTTTATACTCTCAAATCTGTAGGTTTATTGCTGTAAGCATTGCCTACAGCAGGGAAATTTGCCCTTTGCTACTAGTGGGAAATAAAATGGATATCTTCAATTTTATACTCTCAAATCTGTAGGTTTATTGCTGTAAGCAAATGTTTCAGCTTAGCCTTGTGCTTCTAAGAAAGGCATTTAAAAGAAACGCAGCTGCTGCTCCCCCCCGCAGGGCATCTCTGGCTCGGTTACCCTGCTCTAACTCCACTGTCTCATTAAAACCGGAGGGTACAGCAAAGCCTCGGGATTGCCTGCCTGGCTCACTTCCTTTCCCTCCAGCGCTCACATGCCTCCTGCTGGACTCCCACCAAACCTAGTGTCCGACAAGTGCCAGTGGAAGCGCCGCACGGGTCCTGGTCTGACCTGGGCATTACTATTTCTTCCCTCCTGCATCTGTGGAAAAGGCAGATTCGGCTTCCAAACCGGGAGTAGTTGAGCAGACTGAGCTCCACCAGGCTGGAGTACAAACCCAAATTTTTTGGGGTTGCCTGGCTGGAAATCTGTGACCAAGCATCTACGTCACTCTGGAAAGTACCCTAGAGTGTGGCTTCCCCTTCCCCATCCCCCTACTCCTGGTGCCCACGACTGAATCAGCAACACAATTAACTCCAGGTCACAATAGCAGTAAGGACTGCGAGGGAGCCAGCACTGGAATTCCTGTGATCCCAGGAGAGCTGGCTGGGACTCTTTAGCAGGCTGCTTTCCTGCTTCCTGAGGCAGCCAGCAGCATGTGCTAGCTGCATTGTGGTTCCCAGTCCAGAGCAATGGGCGAGGAGTAGGAAGAAGTGAGGAAGACTCTCACAAGAAGTGGGGAACTTGTTGTGGTGGGGAGATCCCCTGGTGGCAAGACCTGTAGAAGTTGTGGAGTCTGATCTTTTAATCAGACACATTGTGGTGGAGGGTGGTGCTTTCAAGAGGCATCTTTCTGTCTACACAGTGGGTCTTGGTCCCCTGCCCCTTGCTTTTGCCTGCAATGGGAGTGAGAGCATTGCTGCGTTACCGCAGAGGCAACAAGTACTAACACATTTCTGACTATGCTGAGGTGCACTTGTCTCCTCTTTGCCCTTCTTGGGCACCAAGAGAAATGTCTAAGCCACCAAGTCCATCCCTCTGGAGCCTTTGGTGGATTAGGGTCCTGTTGTAAGCCACCCCTGTCTGCCAGAGCAGGGCTAATCTATCTGACAGTGATTGTAGTTTGAAGTGGAGCCAGGTCAGGGTATGGTGTAGAAAAGGAACTGGTGTAGCCACACAAAAGTATGCAAATCTGGGGCTCCCAGGGTGTTCCTACTGCTTTGTGCACTTGGGAAAGACATGGACCCAGTCTGCGTTACTGAGTAGTGGTAGCACATGCCTGATTCTTGAAGGCATTTAAAGAAAATGTGGTGGGACTCAAGAAACAAGGTTGTGGTTCATCAGGGAAATAAACTGTTGTTGTGCTTTTCCTGGACTAGGATAAACATCCTTACTCATGGAACTGGGAAAAAACAGGCCAGAAGCATGCACTGTCACTCACATGGTGATCTTTGCTGTGTCCTTGGTGCTGTTGCTGCTGAAACTGATCTCAATGCTGGTGACTCTGTTTCTTTTCTTCTGCAACTGGAACTCAACCAGGCTGTGGTGGACTGAGCAAGAAGCAAAGAATGTGGGTGTGAGGACATGTACTATCTGTAGGACCTGCCCATGACAAAAGAGGGGCTCTAGCACTCATTCCCTGCCCCCACCAGCAGAAAAGATTGAACAGACACAAGAAAGAATCAAGTCTCTGTGCTTTGTGAGGCACAGGAGGCATGTCCTGCATAGCCCAGTGTGAGCAGACAGGCATTTTCAATCCCTTGTACTTCAGCCCTGAAGCACATGTGGCTGTGTTAGTTCAGGGCTGTGCCCACACTAACAAACCTGTTGGAAAGGGCTTTATGGAGGAGATGTGCAGGGTTATTGCTCTTCAGTGGTGTGTCTCAGACCCCATGGCCCACAGCAGCTGACTCTGATGGGGTAGTGTGCTGTAATTACCTGGGCTCCTCAGAGGATCTGCCTCACTGGCCAACACCCTCTGGCTCCTTTTTCTCTCTTGCTACTTACCACAGAATGGGGCTGAAGGACTGGTCATTAAAAAAACTTTCACTTCCTGGGGCAGCCTGCTCATGTTGACACCTGCCTGCTCCAGCAGGCCTGCAGGGGGAAATAAAGTCAGTGCAGGGAAAGCCATGAATGACAGAACAGAAATATAAGTAAGAAATATAACAGAAATATATATATATATATATATATATACCTCCTTTTCTCCCTGCCTGACTCCCCTGTCTTGGAGGACAGGTCCCTTTCTTATACCAGTGCAAGTCAGAGCAAGGACAAGTGTGTGGTGTCTGACGGGTTAACATTCCCTCAGAAAACCTCACCAGAGAACCTCTTGGTGGCTTTCTTTTCATTTCTCTGCTAACAAACTTTGCTGTCAGCTGCATCTGTGCAAAATGGGCAAGACTAAAGACTACCAAGACAGGAAACTTAGTGCAGACGTAAATGACAGTGCAAACACAAGGGAAATTGAATTCCTTGGTCAAATGAGGAAACCACCATAACTTGTGGCCTGCATTGTTGAATAGCTAGCAAAATGGTTTGGTGAGATGGGGGAGAGGTGGCTGATCTAAGAGAATCTATACCAAAAAAGGCCTCTCTTTATGTTCCTCTGGTACCATACTGCAAATAGCAGCAGAGGACACTTCCTTTCCTCGTGCCACAGCCCAGTTTCAGAAGCCTAAAAGAGGCACCTATTACCTTCTCCCAAAGAGTTCATCTTTGGAGTGACCATGGCAGAAATTTATGAAAAGGAAGTGACTCAGCAACACTGAGTAGTGTAGAAGACTGGGACTTCAGGCTTGAACTAAAATTTCCAGCTGATTCTCTCAACAAGGTATTTTTTGAGCTGATTGCCTACTCATTCTGGCAGGGGATTCTGGAAACTCTCTTTCAACATGTATCTGGCCCTAGAAAATGTTTAAAGATCAGAAATATTTAAGATTTTGCTGTTCTACCCTGGTCAATATATGAGTTTTTATAATGTATCTATAGAAGCCATAAAACAAAACAGCTTGTCACTCTTCCCAAACAGATCCAAAGCAAATCCTGCTCATAGAAATCTGAACTACATCCTGTGCTCTGCACTGACACCATCAGGAATGTATTGTCATTTGCTCCGGGCAGGTCTCATGCTGGTACTGTACCTATTCTGGGACAGGAGGACAGGAAGGGTTTTGCACAGTCCAAGCAGTGACCATTGAGAAAATCTTGATGACTTGCACAGGGGAACCCCACGATGGGACAGGGGTGGCTCAAGGCACTGATGTAGAGATGTACGGCCCGCATGTGATCGCAGATCAGGAAGCTATAGCCTGCAAGGAAAAAATCAACCAGAAAAAAGCAGTCATGAGTCTTCCAGTCAGCTTCAGGCTTTTTGCTCATTCCCAAGGAAGTGGGAGTGAAGGAACACTGTTACTGCAGTGATGACCTTCCCATTAAAAACATTTTGCAGGGCATTTCTGTGGCTGTGAGCCCAGATCCCACTGCAAGGAAAGTTCTGCAGGAAGTTAGAAGTGTATCTATCTCTCAGACTGAGTCCCTTGGAAGAGAGGGACCACAGGACTGTAATGTTTCTGTCAGTGTCCCATCAGACCACCAATCAAGCTCTCTGTAAGGGGGTGCAGCAGCTTTGACTCCCACCTGCACTGAAACCCCAGCTATGGGAAATGAGGTACCATAGGTATCTCAGGAAAGCTGACCCTCAATGCAGCTGACTCATACAGAACATATTTGAATATTAATGAGTCCACACTGTTTTCTGTGGAAAGTCCTCTTCTCTAGAAGAAAAGGACAGTAGTTGTACAAACTCTCTCTCTAAGCAGACACAACTTCCAGCATGAAAACAAAAAGCAGCTTTTGTTAGTGCTACCTAAGAGCCTTTCTAGCAAAGTGTCATCTCTACTGAAGCTAGGGTTTTGTGTCACAGAGAAGCATCACCAAAATCACATCTCTTGACAGCAGTGCTGCCAAGACACTTGATCAGTATGTGATTTTAATTTCACCTGCTTCTTCTACTGCTGAGAAGAGATGTGGGCTGTGAATATGTTTGTCTTGCTTTGCTGACTGCCCTGGCTGCAGCAAGAGCTGCTTGCCAAACAGCATTTTCCCAGTCTGCTAAATGGCCATGAAAGCTCTCTGCTTGGCCAGAGAGTGCTCTTACCTGCAGAGATGAATCGGGGGCATCCTGGCTGATCTTTGCCTCCATTGACAAAATAATCGATGTGGCCTACAGGAATCCGGATCCCAAAATCTGAAAGGAGGTGAAATGCCACTTCATTCTCAGGCTTGGCTCTTCTGTAGGCTTTACCCTACATGTTGATGACAGGTCCCAATAATTGGTTGAGCATTAGTAGTACTGGAGCCCTAATGCTGGAGACATCAAGGCCAGATTTCCTGCTTCTACATGTGCATGTTTGATGCATGGAGCAGAAAATGCTCCAGCCCCTGCCTCAAAATGAGTGGAAACTGTCTTTACCACCAGCTCAGCAACTCTAGTTCTTGATTCTATGTAAAGAAGAGCTAAACTGACCACAGCCTTAATGTGGGATTATGAAGGATAACTGAGAGTTGTGTTGGTAGAGGTTTTCATGGTCTCCAGGCAAAAGGTGTGACTCAAAGGCACGAAATTATTCTTTAGCAGATGTTCTGCCTATGTGGATCCTCAGTGCTTTAGAGAAGTTAGTCTGTTGTTGCACCAGCTGTTGGTTTAACTCTGTTACTTTCCAATAGCACTCTGGGTGGCACCTTTCTTATATCAGGCAGGAAAAAACAAAGTGAGGCTAGACCTATAAATTCCCTTCAGGCAGTAAAAGTCATGCTGAGCTGGTTCTGCATGAACTCACTCTGCTGTAGCAATCTCTGCCTGTCTGTTGTTTGAAGTGCTTTGGGGTATGAATTCATCATCAAAGCCTTTCTTAACAAGAAGCTTCCTCAGAGTGAACTTGAACTCATAGTAGTTTGGCAAAAAAAGGGACAATGACCTACAGACTCCTTAGCAATAATGATGCCAGGAGAAACAGAAGGCCAGGCTGAGGAAGAGGGAAGCCAGCTTACAGTCAGCATCAGTATGGATGGCTTCCACGAAGAGGGCATCCCCAGGATCCAGGCGTTCCTCAGGGCTGGCTCTGGTGTACTTAGGGCCTGCAGGATCCAGGGCTGTAACAAAATCAAACACCTCAACAAGTACTCTTCAGCCCCTCTCTTTCTTATTTCTGGACCAGTCATTTTATCTAGAACTTTAAAAATAGTGCTAGGCAGATAGAATAAATTATTCCCAGGTCTCAGCGATTAAGCTCCAGAATAGTTTCTGCTGGAGATAACTTCCACTATAGTTTCCTTGCATTGTTCCCACTGTTCCACACACTTTGGCAGTGTTTTAACTAAAGGTTTTATGCTGTAAAGTCATGACTGAGCCTTAAATAGCTCTAACAGAGTGGGTGCATAGTGTCTCCTGGAGTTTTGGTGAAAGAGAATCAAACTTTTTAATGCCTTCCCAATTTGTACTGTCATGTGTATTAGCACTACAGTCTGAGAAATGTCCCTGCAGATCAGCAGTTAGCTGGTGAATTCAGCACCCCAGGCATTAACCAACTCAGGAATTACAGAAGTTTCATACTACCTAACAATTTTAAACCTAAGAGGCTTCTGAGTCCTTTCCCCACAAATAAAATTGAGTCTTTAGCAATCATCTACATTTTTGCCTAAAACTTGCTTCTAGAGCAAATTCTGTGGCCTCAAAGGAACACAGGAAAGTATCCTTGGCAATACCAAGGATAATTTTTTTTCCTGAGGTTTGTCCTGTTCTTATTTTATAGAAAAGTAACCTCACAAGACTTTTTTTCACTCCCCAGGCAACAATAGTTTAGGAAGCAGGTCTGCTCCATGTGCCAATTAACCTTGGAGCTGGCTGGTTTCACAGCTTTGGAGTCAGTCTCATTAATTCTCTATGAAGAAGGCAGTATCAACAATATACAAATGGGCATGTCTGCATTTGTGAGGGGAGAGGGAAGGAGGAAAAGAAGGAAAAAACCTTCTTTTCTGTTCTTTCTGTAAATAAAAGCTAAAAATAAGACTTTAGTGCTCTTTAATCTTGATATGCACAAAAAGCTGAGAAGTTCCCCACCCACTTCCACAGACCAAGTTATAGTTAAAAGGTTTAAAAGATACTGAAAATTGTTATTTAGTGTGGCATAAAATTCTTAGTGAGGAGGCAGAAACATAATATGAACATACACTTCAGCAAATTGTGGCTCTGGGGTCAAATTCCTGTGTGAGGAATTTGTGAGGAGGCAGGAGATGAGATCAGGCATATCTTGGGTCTAACCCAACCTGTCTTCAGGCTCCTAAATCTGAACTGGAATCTGCAATGCCCAGTGTGCCTATGAAATCACAGGATAAACAGGAATGTGGAAAAGGGATTGTATTCGAGCAAAGTTAAAAATGGAATAAAAAAATCTACAGAGCTTCTATTACATGTGGACAACATAAAAGGGAAAAGGGAAGAGTGCTTAACTCTGAATGTAGTTACCATGGTTTCATGGAAATGTGTCTGCTTCTGCTCATCTGAAGACATCACTGATCACAAAATTCTAATGCAGGACAGAGGCTACTCCAATTTTCTCCTAGTGTAAACTTCGATTCACAGCTTAACAAGGGCTCAACATGAAATTCACTTCCTGTTAAAAAATGCCTGTATTTCATGCAGCATGGGTAGCTGTGAAAACTGAACTAACATTTCTCTGGACTGCCCAGCCAAGAGTGGAGTGAGACCCTTCCTGAGGATACCTCTGTGAGACAGGCCAGCATGGGCTGAGGCAGACTGGGAGCTGAGGCCACACTGCTGGAGACTTTGTCTGTTCCTTCTTAGTGGCATTCCCCTCCTGTCAAAATGAATCTTTGTTGATGGGGATACCCAGAATTTAGTAAAACCCTTGACAATCTGATATGACATACAATGCAGCCCCACTTTGAGGAGGGATGATGGTGGTGGTGGTGGTGTGTAGACTAGAGACCTTCCAAAGTTTCTTCTTACCTAAATGATTCTGTGACTTTATTCATGCTTCACACCTAAAGGCTGAACAGGTCCTGAGTGCAGCAAAACCTCTAAATGACAGGATCAGCCTATAACCATTTTGCTCTGTAATTCCCCCGGTGGAGCCTCTTCCTCACACCCAAGAGTCTGGCTGTGTTTAAGGTCAGCTCTGATTTGGTACAGTTTGGTGGCATTAGACCAGTCTACTGTAAAAACAGCCAACTTGTGGGGGAGAACAGCAAGGAGCCTCATCTGGGTCCTCCCAATATTGGCTCGGGCTCTTGCATTTGTTCTCTGCCTGAGCTGCATGTTAGGGATGCCATGCCCTGGCCTTTGCCTTGTTGGTCCTGCCTGGTCCCTGATTTGACTTCCCAGCTTGATCTTGGGCTTGCCTTATCTCACAGACTTGCCTGGTGATCACTGGACTGTGGATGACCCTGGTTCCTGTCACGGGACCTGCTCTGCTCTTCTTGCCCAGACACAGTAGGACTGTATCCCTTGTCTGTGAGGCCACTGCCCACGTTACTGTCCCCTTGGCTCTCAGCTCACGTTTTCTTGCAGAGCAGCTCACTCCTGCTGCTCCCCTCACAATTGCATTGTGGGCTTAAATTCTAAGAACCACATGTACATGCTATAATTTGGAAGCAAAGCTTATGAGTGTTGTGGGCTTTCACTAGTCATGAGGGTTCGTCCTTTGCTAAGCTGGCACCAATTTGAAGAGTGTAGCAGAGGTGGAAGGACCTTTTTGCAAATACTTGTGTTCTTTTGGCAGCATGGAGGGGACTGATGTTGGAAAGGCGCTGTCAGAATCTAGGAAGAAGCCCATAAGCTTGGATCTAGTGAGCCCTTATGAAATTAGAAGACCACTCTGAATGACTGCCCTTTCTTGCTCTTTCATTCTCTCTCCTGAAGGGCAGCTGAGGAGCCCTTGGATCTAGTGAGCCCTTATGAAAGAGGCTTGGATCTAGTGAGCCCTCAGGAAATTAAAAGACCACTCTGAATGACTGCCCTTTCTTGCTCTTTCATTCTCTCTCCTGAAGGGCAGCTGAGGAGCCCAGGCTCAGAGTGGTGATACCTGTTATCCGTCCCAGGCGACCGCCGTGGAAGTGCCCCACCAGGCCCCCGACATGTGCTCCGAGGCTTACCCCAATGATGTGGATAGATGTCCCTGAGACTCCCAGGGCCTGCAGGGTGACAAGAATACAAATCACTGCTTCTGTAGCAGAAAGGTGAAATACCCTGTCCCAGCCCACACAGCAGCTCTATAACTCTCCTAATGTAGGATTGCTTTGGAAGTGTACAGTGGGAAACCAAATACTTAAGGAAATGATGGGTATTGCACTTCATGTTTTTCAGGGCCTTTCTTCAGGTCCATGGATGCAAACCCAGCCCTAAACAGGTTGGTCAGCACTGCAAACATTTCATGGGGAGTTTATATTTAGCTGGTTAACACAAGAGTTCGTCACCCTGATTGCAGAAGTGCTGTTCAGCTGTGCTTTGCACGAACAGAACGGGATACATCTGGGTATTTCCACATACTGGGAAGTTTATCTAAAGCCAGAGCAAATATAATATAGCCTCAAATCTCACTCCCTCTAGCTTTCTGGACAAAATTTCTCAGCAGAAGAAGAAGACTGTCCAGTGAATATGGATCTGAGAAGACCCAAGGCAGACTTTAGGTTTGTCCTGAACCAGAGAGGCAGCTGACAACTGGGATTTTTTCCAGAAAATGTCAAAACTCCAAAGAAAGAAGAAAAATGGTGGCATGCTCAAGCCTGGATTGAAAGAGGGGGAAAAAGGAAAAATCTGAAATAAAAAAATCCACTTGTCCAGCTCCTGGATACAGCAGGTTGGGAGCAGCTCCCTGGACACGCTCCCTGCACTGGAAATGCACAGTAACTTACCAGGAGCTTGCTGATGAACTGTGAGATGGTGAGGGCCAGCTGTGTGACATTTTCTACTGCGGAAGGATAGGCTCCTGTAGACCCATAAACCCAGTCTACTGCAACCACATTCACCTGGCTGGTGTGCAGTATGGCTTGGACAAGCCCTTCAATCCAGGAAGGTTTGGTACCCAAAGCCCTGAGGAGTCACCAGAGACAAGGATGTTAGCAGTTCCCCAAGCAGGCCATGTGCCACTGTGTTGTTCACTGGTGCTGGAGCTTCACATGTCTCAGAGGAGGCTGCCTGACAGTGGCTGGAAGTTATTTTTGGAGCCAGACACCCACACCTGGAAATTTTTTTTTTTCTTTTTTGTGGTGGTGTAATAACACTTTCCAGAATGCTCTGATTCAGGAGGGAACCAGATATTTTAATGAATGAGAGAACATTTGCAGGGCTCAGGCTGACATCTCACTCTCTCTGTGGTGATTCATTTAGCCACCACAGAGCCCACCTGGAGTAAATGACTGGGAACACCTGGATCCTTCTCTGCTGCCACTGGCAGGAAGTCCTTGCCCAGATCACCTGGTCTTTCATTGCTACATTTTCTCATCTCTAGACAATCAAAAACAAGAATCTCTACCAAAGAATTCCAGGAAAACCAAGGATGTTCCATTCTGCCCAGCTCCCCTAATGCCATCTGGTGAAGAGTGTGCTATCTCACTTGAAGGCTTGAAGGCTGGTTTTCTGAGAAGAACCTGCAGCATCTGCTGTGGTTTCATCCTGGTTTTCTATTCAGGCATTTGCACTTCAAAACAAAAAGTATTATATGGTCACACCTCACTGAAAAATGGCACAAAAGTTTGCAGAATGATGGCGGTTAAAAAAAAAAGCCAGCTCCAATTCCAACACTTTCAAGAACAGAAGGATAATCTGTCTGCTTGGGGTTCTAAATGGCTCATTAACCCAGGCTATTGGGCATGAAATCCAAGAAGACAATTTAAAGGGACAAGAATCTTAAAGAAAATACTTCTTAACTAAAAATGTTGAAAAAAGGAAAGAAAGAGAAAGATATGGGAAGAGAAGGAAGAGAAGGAAGGAAGGAAGGATTTTATACTAATTTCTAACTTTTTTTTAGGCTCCAAAGGGTGTGAAGCACACACAAGAAAAGGTAACTGGTCACAAACTAAAGGACTTCAAGTTGTACTGTAATGTGGGGTGTCAGCAGCATTTTCCACCAACAGCCTCCCAGAAAGTTCCTGGCTCCAGTTTGGGGCTGAAAATCCCAGTCTCTGCTCTTAAGAGTTGTTTTTCTTGCAGCCACTCTGCTGGGGAGACAAGAAGGTCACACAAGCAGGAGAGCTGCATGCCAGCCCACCTGGTGTTTGGGAATGCTCGCACAGTGTTTAATTTACCAGTGAAAACTTAGTCACAGTGCTCTTCTTTCTCTCACCTGAAGCCATGGATGATGATTTTGGTTTCCAGGCTGCTGTTGAAGCTGCAGTTCTTGATGCCATCATCAGCTGAAATCAGCTCTCCACAGCTGGGGCTCAAGGAAGTGAACAGAAGAAACTGGACCTTAAGTTTGCTGCCCCGTAGGAGGCTGGCTCTCTGGAAGTCTGTGCAGTGATGCTCTGAGAGTCTGTCTGTATTCCCTGCACAGGAGGGAGGGAGTGGCACATTTAGTCTGGGCCTGTGCAATGGGAAAAAACCACCCCTTATTCTAATTCATCAGGAAAATGAAGGTAACAATTTCACTTCTGTTGATAAAGATTAAACATATCTAGCATAAATTAAAATGATACAAATCTGGAAACTTTACCCGACTGATAAAGTTGTTTCTGTCCTTTGATGAAATACCAGTTCTGTCTGGGAAAATAACCATGGATATAAGACCAGCTTTGACTTCTGAGAGTTGTTTTACCATGAGGTGAGTGATATTTTGCTGGTTTTTTAAGCAAATTGGCCACCTACACCAGCTAGTAAGTACATTTATGAGGTGGCTGTTAGATGTTTAAAAAAATGGTTGCTGACAGGTAGTCACCACTGAATGGAGATATTTCTATTCAAATTCCGGTAGGCTTAGTAAAAGGTACAAGTCCAACTGACAATTGCATCAAAAATCCAGAAATAAGTATGAGAATGCTGATGAAAAAATATGTCACTGATAATTTCACAATTAATTTACTTGATGAAAATGCTTTATGAGAAGGAAAAGGTTGCTGCTGGAAGGCACTTTGACCTAGACAGAAAAAAAACCAAACATCCGGCCTGTAGCTAGTAAAACACTTGAGCAAATTTAGGCTAGAAAATAAGCACAGATATTCAGCAGTATGTGTCACTAGTAGTGTTACTTTTAGAGCTGGCATAGTGGCATCTTGCTGCAATGACAATACATGGACCTTC
This sequence comes from Hypocryptadius cinnamomeus, assembly GCA_013400635.1. Taxonomy (NCBI): domain Eukaryota; kingdom Metazoa; phylum Chordata; class Aves; order Passeriformes; family Zosteropidae; genus Hypocryptadius; species Hypocryptadius cinnamomeus. Next base: position 62,230 of record VYZP01044215.1, read on the forward strand.
CCTTTCTGGACTGGAAGAGGTGAAGCAGCCTGGAATCTGATATACGATTAAATAATTATTCATTTATGTACTTTAAAATCAAACAACCAGCTTTCCACTTTCCCTCAGAGGATACTTTACAGCAGCTAAACAAAACACAGCCTACAGGTCAGCACAAAGGGGTGAGATTCAATATTCAGATTCCCCTAGAAGGATGTGACTATTCCTTCCTGTTGTTTATTTTGGTCTTCCTGTGCACTGACAAGGAAGAAAGAGATATTTTTAGAGATCAGCTTGGAAAAACTGTAGGTCATGAGCCAGTCTGAGTAGCAAAAGTGGGTCCAGTGCCAGCACGGTGGGTGAGAAATGGCATAAGATGAGGGGGATCATGAGTAAAGGTAAGGCAGGAGGTGCACTGCAGTGAAGCTGCAGGTGATGAGGGACTGTAGATGTGATCACTAAGGCAGTCTCATTGACAGGACAATTAAAGAAAGAAATAGAAGTGTGGCATTTGTTTATTTTTCTCTCAGCTACTGCAGATCACACTTGCTGACCTTTTGAAGCAATGTGGAAAAGATGCCACTGCCAGAGGCCGAGTGGTCCCTTTTCTGAATCCTTACACTTAAGGGCAAACCTGGATCATTCTTGTAAATCAGGTTAATGGAATTAAGTCACTGAGAGTGATTGAATCAAAACATAAGAGAAGAAAGGCCCATTCTTGCACTACTTTTTCTCCCCCGCACCTAACAAGCTTATTGCCAGGACCTCTTGACATACAGCTTGTTTAGGGAGAATTGAATTCAGATCCTTCCCTGTAAAACCTTCAACCCCTTACCAGTCACTCATCTTTTCCTTACCTGTTTGTGCTGAGCTGGGCAGCAAGAGGAGAGCAAGAACCATGAGCAGTTTTCTCTTCGGATCTTCAACCATCTTCCTGTTCGTCCAACACAAGTATGAAGATTGCACAGGGAAAGACAGCTGTGGTTAATGATCAGCTTGACTCTGTAATGATCAATCAGACTGTGCACTTTTGGGAAAATGACCTAATTTGGATTTTGAGAAGTTGCCTCTGCTCTTATTTAACCATTAGTCAAAATCTGAAGCAGAGGCTTCACTGACTTTTTGGTTAAAGGAGATGTTGACCTTCCTTTCCTCCCTACCTCCCTTTCCTCAAGGGAAACTTCTCACTTCAGAAATCAGCCAGTGAAACCAGTCCCAGCAAGTGATAGAGTTACAGTGCTTTATCCTTGCTACCTGGGCCTTTCTGCCAAATTCTGACTCGGGATGCTGGTTTATCACAAGGCTTCACAGTGAGTCCATGCCAGGAAGATTCATATCAGCCTTGAATCGTATTTTCCTGCTGCATTGCTGTCTTTCCTGTATTTCTGCTTTTGGTCAGATACCCGTAACAGTCTAAATAAGGGAAAACAGTGGATTACATCTGAAAAGTGAGGGAAAGGCAGGCTAAAATGTAACTGGTGGTCATATCACCATAACATGCCCAGACTAATTTTTTTTAGGGTGGGGGCACCCTTCAGTAATGCACCAGCATCATAAGCATGCAAATACTTCAAAAAGACCTTTGAATAAAAAACTTTTCCACTTTGATGTATACATCATGGAGAAGCATAATGTATACATTATGGAGAAGCATAAGTGCACACCCAGATGTGTAACATGACATTGATGATGTGGAAGTACCATATCCCTGGCTGAGAAGGACTTTCAGGTAAGGACACATCTGTATCCTCTGTGTTGGTCTGTCGTGCTGGACAAGGCAGCTTTGCTGTGCTAAATGGCAGGAAGGGTAATGAGCAAAGTAAAGTTCCCTGTCCAGGCAGTGGCTTAGTTGAACAACCTAATTAAGAAATTCGTTCAGTCTGATCAGGAAGATAACCAAACACATTTCAAAATGCATCAGACACTACTTTTCTTTAGAGCTATTGGTGATAAGCAATGATTTCCTTACCCTAGTTTGTTCCAGCTGAAGGCTTTGGGGCTGTTTTAGGCAGAAGTTCATTTTATTTCCAAATCTTCTGAGATAAATTTCTCCAGTTTTCACTGAAAGTTAGGCAGTCTCAGCTGCCTGGCTTGGAGGACTATTGAACCCCACCCCAACTGCATCCTCCCAGAGATACACAGAGATACCTTCTGACCCTGAAGTACTTGCCTCCAGGATCAAGCTGGCTTATTGTCAGAGAAGCAGTTCCTCAGTGTCTCACAAATACATGCCTGAGTTTGTCAACCAATCAATTTTCCAAGATTGAAAACTGCAATGCCAATAGCCATCTCCTGGCTTCCAGCCCATGCTTCATCTTTCCATTCCCAGCATCAGATTCGTCTTATTTTATCTTACAATTCTCAGATTGTAAGATAAAGCCTATGCACTCCAACAGGCCCATTCCTTCTTTGCCAAGTTCTATGGAAATTTTGAAATGCCATGTAATATAAAGCAGGCACCAGTATTACAGCCTTAGAGTTACACAAAACTTTGGTCAAGATTTGCAGATCTGGTTTTATTTTGTGTATTTGCAGAGCTGTTAAACAACATCCTGGTGTTTAACAATTTTGCAAATGCACAAAACTGGTGTTATTTAAAAATAAATGCCTTTTAAATTGTCTACTAAATCTGAATTCTCAGATTTATTAATTCCTGGATTTTTTTTTTTATTATAGCAGCACACCATGGCAATTCCTTATGCAAACAGCAAAAGCCACTCAAGTTACTCTGTGCTTAAAATGCTCTTACTAATAAAGATATTTTGGTATTAAGGGTTTTCTTTTTATTGCTTGTGAACTTAATTACAGAGTAATTACAGTTATATTAATTCAGAAACTTAATGCCACTTACTTTGCTTCCCAGTGGAAGTGATTATGATGGCAATGGGAGCACTATTGCATAGACTTTCAAATCACTTCAGATTTCTTTTAACAGTCCCTTACAGCACACAGTCATGAAGCACAGTGTGATTTGCTTGAGAATGTCAGGGATAGGGAAAGCAAACAAACTTGATTTTATGCACAAATTATTTTAATTAAAAAGAAAATTTTAAAAATGCATTGTCTGCACATTCGAAATGCTGAAAGTGCCCAACTCAGCTGAAAGTGTCCTCATCCACAAAGCAACAGCTGGCAGAGGCATATAAGCACTGCAAATACCCAATGGTCAATGAAATCTAATCACAGGAAAATTCACTTAGCCTGGAAAACTAATTTTTGATACTGGAAACAATGCAGTTGGGGTAGCAGCACCAGACCTTGGGGGAAACCAAGTGTTAGCTAAGCAAATGATGATTATTTAAAACCTCTCCCTGTGGAGAGAGGTTTGCACTCAAAGAAGGGCATGAAATACACCCAGAGCTTAGCTCACTGTTCATTAAGTTCTGGATCCCCCCTACCACTGGAATACTTAGTCTCAGAGCTCCTGTATTTTCTGTCATTTTCCTGTGAAGTAGAAACTATGGCTCTGTGTTAAGCATGCAGGCTCCTGTGTATTGACCCCAGGATTGACAGAGGAACCAGGATTAGTTCTCATCTCAACAAAAAAGCAATTTGACCTCCCCGCTTTTCAGAAGTGTGTCCCAGCAGTGACAGAGCAGGAAGTAAACATCAAAGATTGTCTTGGCAGCTGAGGAAGGGAAAACATGGCAAGTCTGCATGGGTACTTTGTCAGGAAAGGAGGAAAACCAGCCATCTGAGCCTTTTTTGAGCGCTTTCTGATCTTCCACCTGGTATGCCTGTATAAGTATGCATAAGGGAGAATGCATCCTTACCATGTATCACCAAGTAGAAGTGCCTAGGTGAGAGCACCAGCCTCCAGGTTGAAGTTTCTCTCTATTTCTCTGCCCCATGAAGCCCTAATCATCTTCTACAACATGGAGCAGCTCAGTAGGAAGAACACAGGCCTGCCTTAAGTGCATGTGGGTGACCTCCTGTAGTTCCTTCCACCCTAAAATAACCTGTCTCAAAGTGAAACTGTTTGCTTCAGATTTCTCTCTCCTAACCTCAAAGATTTCATGACCTACAGGAGAGCTGTAGTGTGCAAGCATCCTCCCAGCAACAAGGTTCAGTCAAAAGCCTCTGACATCTTGGGAGGACATTTTACCTGACAAGAGGATGAGTCAGAAGCAGAGAACATGTGCTCCTGCCTGCTGCAGAAAAGATGGCCATGTTACATTTCTGGTGTAAACACTGTGACTTAGAACCTTTACAGGGTAGGGAGCTCTCTTTGACACTTGTCAGAGATTAAGAACAGAGGGGAAAATGTACCCAAGGGACAGAAAGGTTCCATGTGGGTTTCTGTCACTGAGCAGAAGGAATTTATGAGATGGGCCTGTCTCCATTTGTGAGTTACATGTCAGGGCATTCCAACACAGCTATGGAGAAAGGATCAGTATTATTCTGTTTTTGTAAGGACTGAATGAGACAGCGTTGCTCAGCTCAAGATGCAGTGTCATTCCAGCTCATGCTGCAGCCTTCAGCAGTGAGTCAAAGCAGCTTACAGTAACTCCTAGATGGAGGGGGAAAGCAAATCCCTCAGAGTTGGAACAACTTCAGTGTTTCCTCTGGTAGGACCTCTGCTTAGAGATATCCATGGCTGCCAATTTATTTTTCTGGTTGTGTTGTGTGAAGTGCAAAGCTGAGGTCTCCCAAAGGGGTGGTGAATAGTCCAACACAGCTGCTGGTCAGTGAGCGTGGGGGCCAAGTGTACTGGGAGAAATCCCACTGAGAGATAAACCTGTGGTGAGAGCCTCCCTCACAGCACTGTGCTGTACTGGTGTTCCCCAGGACAGACAGACAAGCTGCTGGGAGCTGAGCATGCTTTGGGACTGTAAAGTCTGCACCTGGACTCTTCTCAGCCAGGGTAATACACTGGGAGTGGGATGCAGGTGAAGGAGGCTGAAGCATCCACTCACAACAACTCACTGCCATGAGAGGAAACCTGACCCACATCTGCCTCTGGAATATTTGTCAGAGCAGCAATTTTTCAGTAGCTGCAAGTACTTAGGTTTTCCAAACTGTTGTGATTTTCCCTTTCTTCCTCCAAACCACTCAGTAGTGTCAAGAGGCCAGTCATCCATTCATGAAAGAGAATCTAAGTGTGAGTTTTGTGAATGGGCTGCTGAGCAGCTGTTGTCAAAGAAAACCCCTGGAAGTCAGAGTCGGTTTCTGTTCTATTTCGTTTCCTTCACTCACCTCCCCCAGAGATCAACCTCACCTTGGGTGGAACAGAAGAGCCCGGCCAGGCTTAGCCTTGAGCCCACCCCTCAAAAGGAGATATTACCAGGTGTCCCTCGAAGAGAACACTGGACATTTTCGGGAGCATGAGGGTGGTCAAACACCAGGCTCCAGGGAGTATTAGGAGCCGGAGCCGGAGCTGTCCGTGCCCACGGAGAGGTTGGAACTGACCCAAACTATTCTGTGATCATTTTCTGAGGTGGTGGAGCTGCGTGCCGCCTGCTGAAATTCATTCTTCACCTAATCTGCGTGACTCCCATCCACACTAAATTGATTTACTTTCAGGTTTTCAATTATCACAGCTGAACCTCCGTGATGGAAGAGCAACACGACAACTTCTGTCGCCAGCACTTCCTGGAGCTGCGCCCCACGAACCAGAAACCCCCTTCGCTGACACTCCAAGGCCATGTGCGGCATCCGACACCGCCCGGGGCACACTGGAGGCTGAAACGCCCTCATCCTCACGGTCCCGGAGCTCCCACAAGAAGCGCCTTGGCCACCTCCCAGCGGAAGCAGCCGTCGTCAGAGCGGAGGGCTGGGCTGGGACGGGACGGGGAGCGGTTGCAGTCGGGTTTTGCTTTTTGCATTCCGCCGTGGTCGTGTGGGCACCCATGTGGCTGCTGACTTCGCTCCTGTGCCTTTCGCCCCTCCTGGGTAAGCTGTGAGAGGGCGGCGGGGACCCTTCCCGACTCCTTCGCTTCCCTCCCTCCCTCTCTCCGCGCCGCCCGGGGCAGCGGGAGCGGGGCAGCCTCGGCCGCCGCTCCCCGGGCATTCGGACGGGCGTGCTCCAGGGCCGGGCGCGGCGGGGATTTGGGAGAGCCGGGGGGTCCCGAGGTGCCCGGGGAGCTGCCCCAGGCGCCGCCAGCCCCTCACGAGCCCTGGGACAGTGGCTTCCTGGCCGGACGGGCGGCCCCGGGCGCTCGCTCGCTGCCCTGCCCTGGGCGGCGGGCACAGCCGGGCGGCGGCTTCCGACCCGCGCCCAAAACCGGAGCTGTGCATCGGCCATCCGCACGTTCAGGGGCTCCCCTCCCTATTGTCGGCAGGTTGCTGTGCCCCGTTTGTTTCAAGCTTGCGTTTACGGGAAGCTTGGGGTGGGGATGTGGCCGATTTCTGTGGTACAAGTAAATGATTGCCATTAACTGCTGCTGAAATTCTAGTCAAAGGCCTTCTTAATCCAAATGCCACCGCTGTGCCCTAGGAGCACAATTCTTACACGCATAGCCCTTGCACTGGGCTGTGTACATGAGGAGTATAAACAAAATATGTTCATTTTTGAAATTGGAGATGGATGTACAAACTTTCTTGTTGTCATCAGAGCGAGCCGCTATTGCTAGATTGCTAGATGGTCCAAAAAGCATGATTTCATCTATGAAGACCTTATCATTCCTCTGGTCTAAGGGATTGCTTCTGACTTTGGTTTTTTGGTTTTTGGGGGGTTTTTTTGTTTTGTTTTGTTGGTTTTTTGTTTGTTTGTTTTACTTTGGGAATTTCATGAATGTGCCTAAAATAGGAGCTATTGTATCCCCCTGTTTAAAAAGGAACTTCTCTGCTGCTGAGAGTTCTGAGCAACTCCCTGTGATTTCCTCATACTATTTCTGAGGTCTTCAGTTTGCTTTATTTAATTGATATGGAGAGATCCTGTTCTGTAAGACAGCGTTGGGGTCCTGGTGTGCAGGGAGGACCAGGGGAGAAGCTGGGACACTGCAAACCTGCATGAGCCTGCCCATGCTAAGCCTTAGCTGCAATTTCTTATCTCACCTGCAACACTTTTGCTGAGTTCTCGATGACTAAGGCATGATTAACTGAGTATCTTCTTGTAGCTTTCTCTGTGAGAAAGTACTTTGCTACCTTGCGTTATGTAAGTTGTCATGCTGCTGCTACTCTGAGTATCTCAGCCCACGTGCTGTAGATTTGCCTAGAGAAAAAAAGATTCCAGGTTCCAAAGAACTTACAATTGAAAGGAAGAGGTGATGGTGCTTGGACAGCTGGAGAGGGTAATTGTGGCTACAGGTATCATAATGTCCTCCTTTAATGAAAAACTTAGCTAGTTCTGTTGCCTTCTCTGTAAAACTCTGATTCTAAAGTGGCTGATTAGGGTGAGAGATTGGGAATGCAAACACTTTACTGTTCTTCACTAAACTAAATAGCCAGTTTCACACCATGTTCTTGTTTGTATGCTTGCATTTGTGTGTTGACTGTGTGTAAATATTTCATGTTAATTTTAACAAGGTAAAATAATCCATCATCTCTCCATGTGAAAATCAAGGCCCTGAAAGTCAGACTGATCTAGTGCATGAAGTAAATTGGTAGCAGTTCAACTTGGCCTGCAAGTTTCTAGTCTTGCAAACACCTGTTCTAAACACCAGGATGCTGTTGGTAGATCCTCATCCTTGTCAGTCTTCCCCTCCAGAATCCTTCCTCCATCCAAATTCAAAGCACTGCACTTATCCCAGTCATGTTGCTGAATGTCTGGAGTAGGAGAGAAGATGTCCTCCTTCATTCCCTTGTGGAAGCCAGAAGTTGCAGTGTAGCTTTGGGGTCTTCAGAATTCCTACTCACCACATAGGGATTCCTGCTTTTCACAATGCCAGGCCAAGTCAGTTTTTTATCTGATGAAACCTCAGACTTTTCAATTACAGCACAAAACCTCACCTCAAGGCTATGGAAGGACTTTGATTTTAGACCTACCAAGAGCATGCTCATTCAGTTGTTGGAAGTTCAAGACAAAACTTGGTCCAGATTTGGGATTCTGGATGTTGTATGTGGTTGGAAGGAAAGTCAGTGTGGTATCTGTGGCTTAGTTTGGTGAAGGAACCCACAGAGAGATCTTTTTGTCCTCCCTGTGGAGGAGGTGAATAAATAATACCATGCCAAGAGGGGGATCACAGTGCAAGCCACACTTGTGAGGATGTTCTGTTGCAATGCAGATGGCAGCCAAACTTGCTTTAGCTCTGCATCAGGATCCTGCCCCAAAAGCAGAGGGGATAAGGCAAATAAGCTAGATATGTGAACTAGAGCATCTAGAAGCATTCTGCATCTGTAGTAAGGCTCATCTAAAAGCCACACAAGTCTTTCAGCGTTCTGAACATCAACTCTTTTTTATGCAATATTAGTGCCTTCTAGTTTTTGCATATTTAGATGGATTCCATAATACGTTTTCATTGTACGTTTGCATTAATGGTTGCTTTGTTTCTCAATTTAGCTTCTTTATAAAAATTGAGTTAAACTGAGAAAACCTGGCTCACCTAAAAGCAGAAGTTGCCATCTCCAGTACTGAGCATAGACTAACAATGTGAGAGCTGATAAAAATAATTTTTCTTTAAGACTTCTTCTGAGAGTGACCAGCATAGAAACCAAACTTCCCTCAATGTGGATTTGTGTCTGTGTCATTAGGCGGTTCAACAAGTTTAGGCTTGGTTTTTTTTATTATTATAATTTTAAAATTTCCTGTCTTTTTTTTTTTTTCTCTGTACACACAAATATATGTTCCTTTCTACATTTTTATAGATCAGAAAAACACTGGGGTTGCTCAATGTTTCTTCTGTGTCCCTCCACTCCGTGAGAGGTGTCGTAGGAGCTACACTACCAGGCATTGTGATGAATGTGGGAAAATCTGGACTCCTAACAAATTCAGGTTGTTTGTGGAATGTGGTTATTTTGTGTGTTGCTAATAGAAATGTCAAACACAATATTAAATAGTATAAATGGAAAAATCAGTTATTAGCACTGTGAAGCTGACACCTCCTTGTGTTGTCCTGCCCCATTACTCTTGAATCTTCCTGAATAAACAGAGGAATTATAAATTCCTCACGCAGAGGGGGAAAAAAGTCCAACTAAACCTTTGCCCTCTGCTTAAAAGCTCTTGACAAGAGCTGAGGTTGTTATGTCATATTAAAACCAAAATGAAACAATATTTTTGCCATTGCTATTTAACACTACATGATGAACAGAGTGAAAAATTTTTCTGATAGCTTCTTGCCTTAATGTAATTAATGGTCTTAGACTTTAGAAAGCCAAATTAGATCTGTATAGATCTAATATATACCTATATGCATATCAAATAGGTATTTGAGACCAAAAATATTAATGATATAATTAAAAATAAAAAGGGCTTAGCTTACAGATGTTCTCCAAAATAACTAGGCTTTACATCAGCTCTAAGAAAAATAGTGAAGCAAGCCAAACCAGGTAGACAAATACAGTAATGAAGCATTTATTGCTGGTAAATGGAGTATTAAGTTCTACTTAGACTGAACTGAATAGATCAAGATTGAGATAATCTCTGGATTGGATATACAGACTCCTTTGATCCTGGGTGTGTTAAAGGTGTTCATAAAAAATGTGTGTAGGTTTGGTTTTTTTTTGTTTTTTCCTTACTGGTCCTCCTATCTGTTTTCAGCCTCAGGAGAGCCTTTTGGCCATGTTCAGAGTAGTGTGACAGTGGGCTGGCTGGGTGACACAGGGTTTGTAAGAGACAGAGGTTGTAATTAGTTAGAAGAGTCTGTTTAAGCTGGTGTTTCCACAGGTTGAGAACAGTTCCTGTCTATGGCATCAGTTTGTGCCATCCTTTATAAGGAGAACTGCAGAGATGATCTGAGAATGACCCTGACTGAGGGAAAGAGTTACCAAGACAGATTATTTTCCCAGTGCTGTTGGTCATGGAGCCTACATGAAGATATGCTTGTACAGCATAGGAAGTGCTGCTGTCTGGATGCTGGGAATAAGTGACCAGAGGATTTGGAATCATAGAATGGTTTGGGTTGGAGGAGACCTTAATGATCATCCAGATCCATCCCTCTGCCATGGGCAGGGACACTTTCCACTAGGCCAGTTTGCTCAGAGCACCATCGAGACTGGCCTTGAACACTGCCAGGGATGGAGCATCCATTCTCTGGGAAACCTGTGCCAGTGTGTGGATGGCTTTCAAACAGCTGCTTTTTTATAGTTCAAGGCAGGCTTAAATGTAAGTCAGTTCTGTCCCTAAGCAAAGCCTAGAGACTGTAAATAATCAATAATCTGCAGGACTCAACGGTCCTTTGTAATAGTTTACCAGTGCTAAAAGTGGTGATTCCCAGTCCTGTCCCTCCCTGGCCTGTTCCAGTGCCCATCCACCCTCTGGGTGAGGAACCTTTTTTTGATATCCAACCTAAATCTCCCCTGACGCAACTTCACGCCATTCTGTTGGGTCCTGTCACTGGTCACCACAGAGAAGACATCACTGCTTGCCCTTCCTCTATGCTCTCACTCTTGTTCTTCTACATTTGGCACACATCTGCTCCATTCCATGCACGAGCACTGTGAGTCACGTCCGGGAATTACAGTCCTTCTGTGGATTTTTTTTGTTGTTTCTTTAGTTGGAATGGGGATGTGTGTGAAGTACAATCTTTCAGCAGATTGTACTCTCTGCATGCCTATTCTACTGCAGGAGCAGGCAGACAAAAAGAGGGAGAAAGAGTCTCGGAACCTTTTCCGGATCAGGGTGATTCCGAGAGCGTGTTAAAAGTCTCTTTTCCTCCAACCCGGTCTCGGCTGTTAAAGAAGGACTCAGAAGTCTTTGACTTTCNGGAGGAATTAGTAAGTCATCCCCATGCTTTTGGTCACCGGCATAGTTTAAAAATGACTGGGTAGCCTCTACCTGGGAATGCTGCCTGTTTTTGGGCCCTTGCTGAGGGATGTGACTGAAAGTGTGGATTTTGTGGTAGGGAGGGACCCAGGCCCTCCCTAACACCTCCCTGTTAGTAGGTGCCACCCTTGGGTCCTGCCTTTGCTGATGTGTAGAGCTCTGTAGATGCAGCCCCACATTGTCCAGAAGAACAACACACACATCTGTGAACACGCTGCAGCGTGCAGGAGAACACCTCTGATTTGGATGTTACGCGTAGGATTTGCATTCATTCCTGCACAAATCTCATTTTATCTTGCAACAGCCTGGGCTGCTGCTACAGCTTGTGATCGTCTGTGCTCTCTCTCTCCTGGCTGTAGCTTTTGCCTGTGCTCTTACACCATGGCTCTAAGTGCTTTCTTTCTGGAGTTTGGGAAGTGGCTTGTGTTTGTGGCCTGTGGGGGAATTCAGAGGACTGTGGTTGGTGAATGTTCTCATAGTCCTTCTAGACTGAACATTTATTTCAGGGTTTTCTGCACCTGGTGGTTTTCAGGGTTAGGAGGGAGCATAATTGTCTGTGGTTACAGTTGCTGGGGGATTTCAAAATTCTAAAAAAGCTGAAGAGAGGGGGGTAGTTGGGAAGTTACAACAATTTTTTAAAAATTTACTCTTTAGAAAGTCCTACTCCTGAAGCAAATAGTTCCTTGCCATAAACTACTTAGTAAAGACTTTTCCACCCTTTTTCAGCAGGTGGAATGTTAGTGTCTTAATGGTAATAGGAGAACCTAGCTGCTGCCTGTATAGACCTAATATATACCTATATGCATATCAAATAGGTATGTGGGACCAAAAATATTAATGATATCATTAAAAATAAAAAAGGGCTTAGCTTACAGATGTTCTCCAAAATAACTAGGCTTTAAGTCAGCTTTAAGAAAAATAATGAAGCAAGCCAAACCAGGTAGACAAATACAGTAATGAAGCATTTATTGCTGGTAAATGGAGTATTAATTTCTACTTAGTCTGAACTGAATATTAGTCTGAACTGAATCTTTCAGCATTTTAGCAGCCTTTAGCCTGCTAAAAGGCTGAAAGAGTCAGAATTAGTCTGGGGAGTATTAAAACTCGAGTACAGCACTGAGTTGTGTGGGTCTGGTTGCTGGAGAAGTGAGAGCAGAAGATGATGTAGACAAGGTGAGACGGTGGGTTTGCAGAAGAGGCTTTGCCCACACAATGTTAGCTCCTCTTTATCTGTGCCACTTTGAGCATGTGATTTGACTGGAAGGAAAGAACACAAAGACTTGGCATAAGAAGGAATTTGGAGTGGGTTTTAGGAGATACACGAGCAGGTAGTCTGATGGTTTCTGTAGAGGCTACTGGAGGCCTTAGCACAGCACTATTTTGTTGTGTGAACTTTATCTTGGAGTAATAGGCTACAATAAGAAGAGAGGGAGAAAACAGAGAAATGAAAGAAAAGGCAGCTCTAGCCTTCCAAAAAGAGTGCGTGAGAGAGTGTTTGGTTGTCACTTCTCCCTCTTTGCTCACCATTGTGGAATGGGAAATATGTTTCCATATAAAATGAAGTAGAAAAGATGGGGAAGGGTTTCTCAGGAATTTAGAAAACATGATGACACATGCTTTTCTAGAAGCTCAAAGATGCATGGTTATGAGCTTATGCAATATTTCTGTATGATTTCTTTGAAAAAAGGAAGCTGACGGCACTGAGTGGGAGACTTCACATTTTCGCTAGACCAGTGAAACACAAAAATAAACCCAGAGATTGGAGTTCTAAGGTGGGAGGAGATGACGTTACCCTTGAGGAATAACCTTTTCCTTGTCCTGCTGCTGGGAGCCGTGAATGCCCTTGGGAGGAGCTCATCAGCTCCTTGCTGCCAAGCCTTTGTTCCATGAGCCAGCAAAAAGAGAGTGTGCTGAAGACAGCAGTGCCCCCCCATGCCATGCAGAACCTGTGGAGAGAAAATGTGTGGTTTTTTCCAGCTCTGCTTTCTTTCAATCTTACTCCTGGGCTTGAAGAAGCAACAACTTTGCTCTCATAACTCCAACCTAGCACTTACGACTAACTGAAAGAGAGTAAAGACATGGAGCATTTACCTGGATCAACACCCAAATGCAGGAAGTTTTAAGTGGTTGGCTGAGCAGTGGTGTCCTTGCTCATGTTCTCAGGGCCCAGCAAGCAGCTCCTGTCCTTGCTGAGGGCTCTTGTCAACAGCCACTGTGGTTTGGCTTATGCTGATGTCGAGCCACCACAGCCTGGTTGTGTCTGTGAGCTAAAGCTTCTAGAGGTAAAATTTCACAGTGGGAAGAGCAGGGAGTTTTTCTCCATACTAGGAATACCATAGGTCCTTAGGCAGTAAGGGATGACTTCTTGAGGAATATGCACTCCTGGGAATTGTCTTTATGAAACAAAAGCCTCAAACAAGACTCCAGGCTTTGTCAGATCAAAATAGTGTTCCACCCTACCCAGTGTCTTGCAATCTTGTGGTCTCCAGACACAAAGTCTGGAGTTTCTGAGTTCTTTTTTTGTTCTGGAAATCATTAATTGAGGTAGGTGGAAAGAGATGCTCAAGTAAAATGTTTAAATCTGCCTGAACAGGGTAGAATACGAAGAAAGCTGGTAGGTTGTGTTGACAAGATGCGGCAGTTGATAGCTTACCCTGATTACTTCTGCAATCCCTGTGCCTGGAAAAGGCAACTGTGTAGGTGCAGGCAACAAGGTGCAACTCCAGTGGTGTGAGAAGAGTGCTTCCATGGGTAAATTGCAAACAAATTGGGTATGCCATAGAAAGTAAGGCATGGAGAAGACATGTGTGTGCAGTTCTCTAGCCAAGCACATGGAAGTGTGTTTCTATTGCTTGTGTTCATTGTGCTGTCAGAGAAAGTCTGTGTTTCTGTGGTGTGGCAGAAGAGCTGACAAGCACTGTCCTTTGCCAGTGGGAAAGGAAGGCCTAGCTGATGTTCTGTCTGCCAGGATATAGGATTTTGTGGGTCCCTAAACTGATGCCATTTAGGAATAAATAAAAAAAGATAAAACCCAGAATACTAGCTGACACTTGGAACCAGTTGGCTTGAGGAGTAGACATCTGAAGTATTTGTTTCACCATGCATAGCAACTGTTTAAAGGGCAGTTTTACATGGCACATATTGGGAATTCTGCCTTAATGTGAGACCTCATTTGTATCTTAACCATGCCCTTCCTTCAACATAGAAGTAAAAAGTTACCAGCTACTGTGGACCAAAATCAATTCCTAAATGCAAGTGTAACGTGAACTCAATACCAAAGTGTTTTTGTCTATGTTCCTGTCTGCATGGCAGTAATCTTGCAATTGTTCTAGAGCCTTTTGGAGCTATTTAGAAGTGGGAGGTGATTGCTGAAGACTGAAGCAGAGACACAGAGACGCTGATGGTTTAAAGGTTGTGGTCCCTTCCCCACAGCAGGATTTTGTCTGTTAGATCAGTATGAGTTGTTTTTTTTTTTTTTTCTCACAAATGTAGCTGTTTTCAATGAAAATTTTGGAAAATCTCTTATCTCTCTTCTGTTGTGGTTTATTTATTTATATTGAATGCCTGGGCATTTTTAGCAGAAGGTAATTGATTCAAAGCTGAGAGCAGTGGGAGTTTCTGAACAGCTTCATTCTTGCTGACAGCTCTGCAAGATCTCAGAGGACGGGATGTTGTTTCACACATACTGGCTGTGAAATAAACTTGCTCTAGTGACATTTCAAGGGAAATCCCTAATACCCCCATGACTTCAGAGCTTTGCACTCAGTAACAGTTTTGCGTCAGAAGTGTGCTTTTTACTAACTGTGAATATTCATACTATTACATTACACAGTTACTATTTACTAACTGTGAATATTCAAAAATTACAGTTTATTTGATCAGCAGGAACTTCAGTCTGGGCGTTCTGCAGCAAGATGCTAAAACAGATTTTGGTGGTGACAGTTCTTCATTTAATGTTTTTCACCAGATCATGAGCAGGAAGCCTAATTCAAGTGAACAGAGGGAAAGTATTGAGGATAGAGGGGATTAGGATAGGGAAGATCATTGGGACAATTATTCTGCCTGGCACCAGAATGTGGAAACTGGATTCCTTTGCTGTGCCTGTCATACAATTGTGCTGACAGACTGGGTTTGGGTAATTCTTAACTGATGTGTACCTTAGTTTGCAACTTTGTCATGTGCTTCTAACCCAAATTTGAATGTATCTGCTATTGAATAGGGCATTAGTCAAGGTGTGTTTTATAAAACAATTGTTGAAGTAACTTTTTCTTTTTTTACTCCCCTATAGCACATGGGTACTGTAAGGAAATAGTTGGCATCATGGGAGAAAATTTTACTTTTCCAGTAAAAATAGACCAAAAAATAGTGGAAACTGTCTGGAAGAAAAACAAGGATAAAGTGGCTGAATGGGAAGAGCAAAGCAAACCGACATATTTCGGTCCTCTCCGTGACAGGAGTGTACTTATGGAGAATGGATCCTTGACTATAATTAACTTGAAGAACGATGATGCTGGCACATATGAGTTAGTGTACCGGGATTATGCAGAAGATCACCATTTAAACTTTGAACTTCTTGTGTTAGGTAAGTACTGGAAGAACTGCATAAAGAATGTGAAACACTATTCACTTTAAAATGTCTAGAAAGGGCATTGTGTATTTGTCAAGGAAGCAAACAGAAACAGAGAGGGCTGTTCTTTGTCTCTATTTTTAAGTTGCTTAGTGACGTTGAACAAATTTTCAAAGGTGGCATCTCATTTGTGTGCCCATCATTACTCACCTTGGGATGGCTTCCAGAACATGTGTAGATGGCACACTGCACTTTCTGGTAGACAATGGAACTTTTTGAGCAAGCTGACCAGGTAATCCCAGGCATTATATACCTATTAAAGATATTCCTGCAGGCATATTTCACATGCCTGAACATCTGTGGCATCATCCTCTGCAGATCTACTCAGCCTCACTAGTAGTCTTTGGGAAATATATGTGACCAGTGTGTCTATTAGTCCTGTGGACAGTGAACCACAAGGACTCTTGGACTAGGAATGGGAGAACCACAAACAGGTGGTTTACAGGTCATTTTCAGAAACACATTTCTCTCTCAGACATGTGTGCACATACCCCCACACTTTTGTCTATGCACTCTCCTGCTGCTTTTGTTGCTCCAGCCCTTGTCCTGTGCTGAAATTCTATATAGTTTATAAAGTAATAACTAAAGTAATTAGAATGTTTTAGAAACTAGTAAAAGGAATTTAGAATCTAAAGTAATACAGAATGTTTTCTGTCCTTCTAGATTCCTTTCCAGAACCTAAAATAAGTTGCAACACCAGTGATGGTGAACTTGTATTAAACTGTACAGCAAATTTCCAGTGGTCTCTGAATTACACTTGGAAGCTCAGTAACAATCCACACAGTTATTGGAACCAGGAGCTTTCCATCCCTTTGCAGAATGTTGATCTTACCACCAATGCTACATGTATCATCAAATATTCACAAACGGAAAGGAGTTCTGAAATCTCTTTGATTCAATGCCTTCCAGAAGAAAAAGGTAATAAATGTGTCATGTTGCAAACACAGGTCTGAGGGGTTTGTTTGGGAAGCAGCATGGCCTTTGTAAGGTTTCTCCTGACTTCCCAGGAAGTTGAATTTAAAGAGTAAAAAGCACCAGAAATGATTTGTCGGCTAAAAGTGTGTATAAAGTTTGTGAAAAGTATGAGGATGACAGTTTGATCCCCCCAGAAAGATACTTTTTGCAGGGATCTCCACAGAATAAAACTTTTAGCTGTGACTTGGAATAAAGGTTAGAAGGTCTTAGAAGATCTCTTCTCAACCTTCTGGCCTTATGTAATTAATGCTCGGAACTTGTCCTCTTTGTACTGCTCTCCATGAATTGGAGTGAAACTGTTCAGCCATTTCAAGTGAGTAATCTAGCAGCCATAAGATAAAATAATTTCTCATCTAGCATGTGTGTGAGTCAATGATCATAGTTCCTTCCTCCGTCATGGAGAGGTATGAGATAGAAAAGAGAATTTTCCTCCTGTTGCTTATTGCTTTGGGACAGCCTTCAGCTTGAGGCTTTAATTTTTAGGGTTTCTTTACACACAAAGTGAGAATGTGTTTGGAACCATCTGGTTTGTAGGGTGCCTAAGGCAGTCCCTAACTGACAAAAGTTCTCGTTTCTGTGCAAAAGTAATTGTCACGGTTTACTAGTATAGGATTCTTCCTTTACTGGATAAACTTGTTAGATGTGAGGCATGTGGTGGGTTGACCTTGGCTGGCTGCCCTTCAGGCTAACCTGTCACTTCCCCTCCTCTGTGGGGCAGGAAGGAGAAAATATGATAAAAGCCTCATAGGTTGAGGCAAGGACAGAGAGAGGTCGTCTGGCCATTCCTGTCACAGGCAAAACAGACTCAACTTTGGGAAAATGAGTTTAATTTATTGGCAGTCAAAATCAGAGCAGGATAATGACAAACAAGAGCAAATCTAAAACACCTCCCTGAAACCCCTCCTTTCTTCCCAGACTCAGCTTCGCTCCCAATATCATTACCTGAGCAGGTCTCCCTGAGCAGCACAGCGGGGTGGGGAATGGGGCTTGAGCCAGCTCATTATACGTGTCCTTCCTCCTCAGGGGCAGCCTTCTCACACTCTCCCCTGAACCAGTGTGGGCTCCCTCCCACAGGAGACAGTCGCCATGAACTTCTCCAACATGAGTCCTTCCCACAGTTCTTCATGAACTGCTCCGGGATGGCTTCCCCACAGGGTGACAAGTCCTGCCAGCAAAGCTGCTCCAGCATGGGCTCCTCTCTCCATGGGGCCACAGGTCCTGCCAGGAGGCTGCTGCAGCGTGGACTTCCCATGGGGTCACAGCCTCCTTTGGGCACCCATCTGCTCTGATGTGGGGACCTCCATGGGCTGCAGGGGAATCCCTGCTCCAGCACCTGCATCTCCTTCTGCACTGACCTTGGTGTCTGTTGGACAGATTCCCTCACATATTGTCACTCCCCTCTCACTCTTGCTGTTGTTGTCCAGCAGTTTTTCCCTTTTTTGAGAAGTGTTATCCCAGAGACACTACCACAATCACTGATGGACTCTGCCTTGGCCAGCAGCACATCCAGCCTGGCATTAGCTCTGTCTGACATGGGGGCAGCTCCTGGCATCTTCTCACAGAAACCATCAAAACCTTGCAGTGCAAACATGATACAAGATATTTGCTGAAATTTCATTTGTTTGAAATCTGGCTCAGCCTTTCATAGGCCAAGAACTGGAATAGCCATTACCTTTCAAGTGGTGATGTGCCGTGACTGAAATGAGGTACTTAACATGCAACTGTCCTGGAGATGGCTCAGGGTTTTGCTAAGAACTGACTTTGGTGCATTAATTTATTGAGGTTACTTTTTAAAAATAGCTATAAAACATATTTGGGGTTGTAGCTCTACTGAACTAGTGTATCATACAGTTACTTTCTAACTAACCAGTATGATTTCTTTTAAATTTTTTTTTAAAGGAGACAGTTCTCACAGACGACATAGAAATATTCTTATTTCCCTCCTTGTTGCATCTGTTATCCTAGTGGTAATCCTAGCATTCCTGCGCAATAGAGGTATGCATAACACTTCCTAACTGACATTTATGTGCTTCCAGATTATACTCATCTAAGGTTCTGTAGAATGTGTGAAAAGAATAGATTTGAAGGAAATAATGTACTGGACTTTCTTGCATTCTGACACTGGGCTCTGAGTCCTAGGAAACATTGCAGTTTGTATTTGCATAGTTCTCCTTTAGACTGGGTGTTTGATTTACAGTATGTTTCTACTTACCAAGTATTTGTAGCCTCTCCCGTTCTTACCTGAGTGTGTTTTCACAGCCTTTTTTGAGAGCATTATGAAGCTGCCCTCAAGATCACATTTACTGTTGGGACAGGCTTCTACCAGATCTGAATATCATATGCTGAGTCCAATCTGACAACTCAGTGTGGTCAACTGATAAATGGGACCTTCTGTGCCTCCTGACAGCTTGTGTTGCCATCATCTTGGAGTTCTGTATTCGTTTTTCGATCCATCCCTACACTAAATTCAAGTATCTTTTTTGTAAATCCGACTGTTTAATCAGAAATAGTAATTATAGGCTATCACTCTGTATCTTTTTCTGCCACGTTTTTGGATTTTTGTGTTAAATTGTCTTCTGATTTGAAAAAGAGTGGCACACCATCTTTTCTCCTTGTGTTGGAGAGAGTCCCAAACAGGAATATATTTCTTCATTCTATGCCTGCTCTGCATGGAAGATTCATGTTGACTTCCTGATGGGGCCACCATTTGGAGGTGGCTGCAGGGTGAAGAGTACTGGAGGCATCTCCCATCTGGGAAGCACTAATTGATGATATTCTGATCAGGACATAAATAGATATATATTGCATGAGGACCTTTTGCTTTCCTGTTCATTGTCCATTTAGTTTCTGTTGGCATGGAATCATAAAATATACTAGGTGGAAAGATATCTGTGGAAGTTTCATCCAACTTGCAGCTCAAAGCATGACCAACTTCAAAGCTAGATCAGGTTGCTTAAGGCCTTGTTCAGTCAAACTTTGAATAGTTCCAAGGGTGGGAATTTCCCAGCCTCTTTCAGCACGTGTTTAAGTGCTGAATCACTCTTGTAGGGAAGGATATTGTCCTTATTTCTGTTAGGGATTGCCCTTTGGCAACTGGTAGCCATTGCCTCCTGTTTTTTTTCTGAGAGGCTTTTCCTTTATCTTCTGTAGTTAGTTGCAGTGAGCCATCATCCTCTTATCCTTCTTCTTGAGGCTGAACAAACCCAGTTCTCTCAGCACCTCCTTGCACAGCTCCTGCCCCTAGACATCTTGGTGGACATTTGCTGGACTAACTTCAGAAAGATGGTGTTTTTATATTAACTGGGAGACTAAAACTAGAGAGAGTACTCCACATGTGGTGTCCCAAATATCGAATAGAAGAATGATTTGTGTTGATGGGCTGACTGCACTTCTGCTAACACAGCCCGGTATTTGGAAGCCTTCTACTGCAAGGCCACATTTTTTTTTTTTGTGTAATGTTGAGCTTGTTCATGCTTTCAGGTCCTTTTCTGCAAAGCTGTTTCGTAGCCAGGCAGAGCCCAGCCCCTAGTGGTCCATGGGCTGACTTAAGAGATTCAGGACTTTGTTTGCCTTTGAATAGCACATCTTTTCTGCCAGCATGTTTCTCCAGGTTGTTGAAGTCAGTTTGAGTGGCAAGCCTGCTTTCCAGCATGTCCCCTACGCTCCCCAGTTTGATGTCATCTGCAAACTTTCTGAAAGTGCCTTCTGTGTCCTTGTTTAAGTTGGTGGTGTTAAACAACACTGCCCTTGATGTTCACACAGAGAATGTCACTCAAAACTGACCATCAGTTAGAATCAAAACAATTCAGTTAATTCCCTTGAAACAATAAGGGTTTGAACATCCAAGAAAACAAACCTGTTATACCTTGGTAGGATAAGCATTGCACCGGTGTAATCAAACAGCAGAAGTTTGCTGTTTTAAGTACATATAATCAGAAATTATTAAGCTCCACCTTAGATTTGATTAGATGTGTTCTGACTTGCTGTCAGGGGAGACCCATTCTGTTGATCTCTCACTGACTGTCTTTCCCTCAAAACAGTATTTCATTTTTTGTTCTTCCTCCAAGTCAAGTATTCAATTTCATGTTTTCAGTGAAGTGTATTATTTTTTGGTTTGGGGGTTGGAGAGGGGGATGGAATGGATGGAGGCTGTGAGCAAGTTTCCAAAGGTGCAAAACTTTGTTTCTGAGTAATTTCTTCAAATATTCTATTTGTGTGCAGGTATAATTAGACTTGGAACAGAAAGAACGACTGCTCAGAATAACAGTCCAGTGAATGGCTCAGGTAAGATAGTGTCACCAATGTGTGGAAATCAGACTGGTGCTTGGTCTGGGCTTGTCAGTTTTTATTCTGTGTCAGTGTAGTCTTTCATTGGAGAGGTAAAGGAGTAAGTTTTCTGTGAGTGTAGTTATTTTTCCCAGATCATTAATACATACTTTCTAAAACAAATTTCTTTATAGGAGAACATGAGCAACTTTTCCCTGGGAACAGCCAACAACAATCTAACTCAGAGGGAGGTAAGAAACCTGTATTGGGGTATTAATGTTTCTAAACACCTGCTCTTGGTTGGAGCAGGGAGTCTGATTTGCTCTGACCCATTTTTGCAGGGTCTGAGCTTTTGAATTGGTTTTCAAAGTGTGCACATGCAGAATCAAAATCTCACTTGAGGTCCAATATTGGATGATTATAGGGACCTGCACCTAGTGAATGTGTTAGTGGGGCTGGAAAAGTTACTGACAGTGAATGGCCTGAGATTTTCCTGGTCAGCAGCTGTCTTTGGAGGTGAAATACTTTTCTAACAATGGAGAATTGGGGCTGGCCTCAGGGTGAGGGCTGGAAAAGTGCACACTGTAGGGCAATCTGTCATTCCTCTCTTCCCGTCCACATCTCTGCCTGGGCTTCTGCTGTTCATTCTAATCTGCATTGAGGTGGGATGGTTTTTTTTTGGGTGGGTGGGGGTTGGGGGGTTTTTTTGGTT
>VYZP01044216.1:2758-52888 GCA_013400635.1 Hypocryptadius cinnamomeus
TTTTAGCAAGATTTCCAGTCAGAGAAAAATGCTGTATCAGAATAAGAAGTGCCCTTAAGTGAACTAAACTGCCATGATTTGCACAGCTACTAGCAAGTGGAAGAAATCTTGGTAGATAACACTGATGGCAGATCTATAACCCTCAATAATTAAAATATTATGAATTTATTATTTTGTGTGAAATTAAGATAGTACTTCCCAAAGGAAAATGTAGGATAAAATCTTTTACTTCTTCAGAAGGAGCCATGGGTTTTGAATTTTGGGATATCCATTTTAAGCAGTCCTTTTTGGACTCACTACCATTTTTTAAGATCAAAAATAAAAGCTGCTTTTTCCATTTAAGTTGAAACCAATCATCCTTGTGCATAAGGGTATTTTCCTCTGAGACAGAGATCCTGAGTTTCCAATCTTCTTACTTCTCTGGCATTTGTTACTCCATTAATCATAAGGCTTAGCACTCCTGTGGTGCTGTAAATCTCCAAAACTCCCTGCTACCATGAGGGACTTCATTCTGTAAATGAATTTAAGGGGGTGGATCAGTGGGGTTGGTGGAGGCCTGTGGAAAACATTCCTGGGAATGTCAGTGGGTCTGAGGCCTGGGCTATGGTCTCTCCTCATAACAGTGTTGTCCTCTACGTGTTTTTCCAGCTGGAAACTCCAAGATGTAGGTGATGGCAAAGAAGAGTCACTGTTGCCATTCCAAATAATGTTTGGAACTTCTGGTCTCTCAAGGGGAAAAAGAGATTTTTAGTGAGCATTGTGGCTTGCTTTGTTGTCCTTTGAAACTGGATCTGAGGCTCTTTGTGAGGGTTATTTAATGACACAATTTACTTACCTGGAGACACAGAACACAGAACATCTTGCTCACCAGGAAAGCTGGTAAGGGGCTTCTCACTGATATTATTCCAGCTTTAGTGAATACTGAAAAAATCCTTCTTCAAGGGGATATGAAATTTAAATGTCTTTTCCCCCCCAGACCAAACTGTGGTATTTTATCTCTTTGGCCTAAGGTATGTTCAGACATGTGTTTTCAATCACACTGAAATCAAATTACATTACAACTGCCTTGTCAGGTATTGCTTTGCTTCCTGGGAGTTGTAGTTTAGGTCACATTTTGTTCCCTGGGTTTGGTTCCCTAAGGAACAACCTCTCCCCTCTGGCTGGGCTGGTTACATATAGGGGACAATGTCCAGAAATGCAGAAATGGAGTTAGGTAAAACACTTATCTTTGCTTTAACCCAAAATATTTTATTCAAGGAAAATTGTCTACAGCAATCCACCCAAAACTGGGAGAAAGCAAGATACTTAAATAACAGAAATTCACACAACTTTGAAACTCTGGTTTCCATTTGTCCCTATTCCCCTTCTGTGCCTTGTGCTGCTTCTTTTTTGGTACAACATAAATGAAATGTCATCTTCATGGGTGCAGAATGATATGTGCTCTGGAGATCAAGGTGGGGATTTGGGATTTTTTGGAGAAATTATGCTGGGTATTTACATTCGTAAGGGTCCAAGGCACAAAGCCTCACTTTCAGAAGCAGCCTGCAGTTAGGAATGCCCAAAAAACTGAAAATAGAAATTAGGGTCCTAATTAGTAATTAGGAGAAGAGTTTCTATTTGATTTAATTAGTAGAATATCAGGTGTAAGTCAACTTCTGTGCTGAAGTCTCTTGACAAATGTGGTTAGAACTATCTGAATTTCAAAGTGACTTTCAATTTATTTTAACAGAAATCTGTGTATCTATATATAAGAAGATTTTGTTATTGTTGTTGTTATTATGTATCTGACAGCTCCTAGAATTTTCAAGTGTCACTATTTCTGGTAGGTTTGCACAATTTTGGAGGGCTATTGTTTTCTTTTCTTAAGACATGGTAAAAAAAAGAGATATGCAATAAGTTCTATTCACTGAATAGAGATGCTGAAAACGTTGAAAAGATTTTCTGAAAGCTGCCTGAGATTAGCTTTATAATGGATTCTTTATATATATATAAATCTAGGTTTTAAATAAGCATTGCTTTTCTGTGTTAGTGTTATTTTCTGTGTTAGTGTTAGTAAGAACAACACTATTAACCAAGTCAGGCTATTACCAGTTTTCGTACCAATCATTTATATTCAGGTTATGTTTATCATGTGTTGAATGTCATCCACACACATGGGAGGATACTTGTCCTTTCCTGAAAATCTTACAGTCACTAGCAAAGAAAAGAGCATTTTATTTGCTGAGGGGCTGATTAAGCCCTTCCGACATCTGCATGCTTTTTAAAAATCCAGAAAATAATAATGGCTATAAAAATAATGACCTGTAGCCTCCTCCATGCCTAGCTTTAAAGACACAGAGCCCCTTCCCCACAAACACTGAGCCTTTTGGTTTTAAAGATCAACCTTCCCATTCTGGAGCTGGGAACAGACTCATTTTTGCACTTGTATCACAGCAGGGAGAAAAGAGCAGCTTGTTAATAGCTCTTGGTCACTGCAGCCTGAGTAAGATCACCTACTACATTTCTTCATCTCAGGAGGAGGAACACCTCATTTCCCACACCCGAGCTCACTCCCGGTGCTGCTTTCCTCTGCCAACAGACATTTCCATGCCAGGAAGACTGACAATGATGGTTTTGTAATGGCAGCATTTGCCCTCTGCCTTGGAGGTTCTACCTTGTAAGCTTGTTTTCAGTAATAGGATAGATTCAGCCCACTTGTGACAGAAGGAAGGATGGTATGAAGGACCTTGAGAGGTCCCTGCCAGTCCCAATCACAGCTCAAGGGCTATGTGACAAATACCATCTTTTACTACTTTAGGAGATAAAGGGCAACCTGCAAACTGCTGTCAGATCGCTGTGCTCTCTGCCCCCTGCTCCCCAGCTCGAATACCAGCGGGCACATTGCAGCCTCGCAAAGGCAAATGATCCCGGGAGATGTCACAGTGCATACGTGTAGCACAGCCGCTGGAAAGTGGCAAAGATGAATATTCTCACTGAGCTTCAGTCCTGTGCAGATCACAGAAGGCGAGGAATGAAGCAGCAGAGCACTGGGCTTTTGTGCACAGTGAAGGGAATTGAGGGAATCCAGCAACTGCTCATTCACAAGGACAGCCAGCTGCGTATGCTCCTGCTTCTTGAAAATGTAACCCGCAGCCGTGGGAGCTCGTCTCTAAACGTGGACATAAGCACTTTCCTAAATGTTCACAGTGGCAGGTTTCTGCAGAATGCAAAGTGTTCTTTCTCCAAACAGCTTTGGAAGAACACATAGCACTCTGCTGCTTGGCACTCCACTTCTCAGCTAGTTGTGCCGTCCCATTTTTCAGTCTCACAGCTCTCCTGACATCTTTCAGCAGTGCTCCCATAGCAATAGGCTGTACAAGTAAAAGCCAGCCATGGCCTGCACCTTTCCCCTTGCACCACATAAACCACATCAAACTCACCAGTGCCCTCTCTACCACCCTTCTCTTCTGCAGCTGCCATAGAGTTCTCTGCATCTCGGAGCCTGAAGGGAAGAGCAAGAATTTCCACGGAGGGCTGGAGGAGGACTAGGTAGAAGCACAGGAGAGGTGTCCATTAACATCTTCCATACCAATGCTAACGTGAATTCAACAGGCAGGCTAACGTGAATTCAACAGGCAGCCACCATCCCCTCGCAGTCTGAAGGCTGTGCACACAAGCCGGTGCTTTGCGGCTTCATTCTTCGCCTCTCGGGAGCTGCCGCGCTCTCTGTCCCCCGGAGGTGAAGAAGCGGCGACTCCTCTACAATTCCCTGTGGCGGCAGCGGTGCGCTCCGGAGCGCTGCTTCTGCCCAAAGACACTTGGGATCGGCACTTACCTGCGGAGAGCTCCACAGCCCCGTATTCTGCATCTCTTGTAGTCTGAATCTTACTGAAAAGCTTTTCGACTATGCCTAGCCAGGAGAAACTGTGCCAGAACAGCACACTTGCCCAGAGCTTCGACTGAAACTTGCATATTCAAGGGGCACTCCTCTTTGCTAGTAATTTGACAAGTAAAAATTGATTTTCCCCTCACAAACTCCATATAAGCATGCTGAACATTCATGAACCATTCAATTTCTCACTCCTTTCTTCTCACAAAATTCATTGGGAATTTCCCCTTCTTCCCCTGCTGAAAAACCAGCTCTAGCACTACCCAAAGATCTCTGTCTCACTGCCAATGAGGATGAGGCAGTAAAATTCGAAATGGGACCTAACTTACTTCTTTATTTTGTCCTAGAGCCAGTGCTGTAACCTCCTGAGGGCTGTAAGGGAATGTGTTGTGATGACTCAAGGCAGGACCAGTCTCAATTGTCTGTTGTGCCCTCTGCTCAGGAACTGGAGGGAGTCTGGGGAGGTGAGCAGCACTTTGGATGCTTGTGAGTGTAGAGTGGCTTTTTCCTCCCTCAAGGAATCTCAGGCTCAGGAGACCTGGCTGATTTTATAGAGAAGTTCTGGAGAACTCAGGGAGGCATCATCCCATTGTACAGGAGGGCAGGGAATTTTACAAGATGCATTTCCTTCTCTGAAAAAGAGAAGTTACTTACAAAAGCATTGTTTAGGGTTTTGGTGACAAAAGAACCAAAACTCAATTTGAGATAAAGCCAACAATAGGCATTAAGGAAATGGCTGGTTGAGGAGCAGGGTGGGGAGATATCCTGATTTCAGTGAAGCTTCCCTACAGAATCTCTTACAGCACAGTCACTTGGAAAGGAGGAAGAGACAAAAGGGCTGCTGGGAAAACTGGTTTAATTGCCAGACTCGCAGGACAGTGGTCAGCAGCCCCTCACCTGACGTGTGCCGGTAATGGGGAGCTCTGGAGCCAATATTGGGACTGATACTGATCAACACCTTCAGCAGTGATGGGGAGGAGGGCACAGAGAGCACCCTCAGCATCTCTGCAGGTGACACCATAGTAGGGAAAGTGGCAGAGACAAATGCCAGGGCTTCCATCCAGAAAGACCTCAAAATCCTCAAGGAAAGAACCAACAAAGACTGCAGTAAGAACTCATGTGAAGCTCCACACTGGGGCAGAATTGCCCCACAAATCAGCAACAGGCTGAGCAGCAATTTTGCTAAAACGGACCTGGGGTTACAGTGGATGCCTGGTTGACTGTGAGCTGGCAGGGTGCTCTCCCTGCACACAGACCATGATAAGCTCCTTCCAGCTCCTGCTCAGTGCAGCTGGGCCCACCTGGAACTGAATGTCCACAGAAGGACATGGAGAACCTGGAGAGGGTCCAGCAGAAGGCTCCCAGAGGGTGAGGAGCCTAGAGCTCGTGTCTTACAAAGGAAGGCTGAGAGACACAGGCCAGTTGAGTCTAGAGAAGAGGAGGCTGAGCTGTTGTCAGCTCCCCACAAGGTACTGGAAAGGCAGAGCCCAGCTTCTCTCAGGAGTGACAGAGTGGAATAGTGAGGGCTGTAGCTGCCCCCATCTGCCATCCTGTCTCCTGGAGAGACTTAGAGCCTGTGCTATAACCCTGCCTCTGGCCCCATCTCCTCTGCAAGATTTCTGGATGAACTCTGAAGCTTATCCATTGTACCACCTGGCTGAGGGCTGTTAATGTTCAGTTCCTGTGGGACTGTGCCAGAGGGCTGGAGGCATGAGGGCACCACTCGTGCAGTGCTTGGCTCCCGGCTTACGGCTTGTCCTTTCTTGGGGAGCAGTTTCTTCCCATTCCCCTCGTTGATCCTTGACATTTCATGGACCTCTGTTTTCAAGGCCAAAATTGACCATTACATGATATGCTTAGATTTTCCCTTCAGCACAAGGAATAAACTCTTATCTGGTTGAACCTTTGACCCTAACAGCCTTTCACTGACTGACTATGTAAATGCTCCTAAATGCTTCTGGAGATTTTTTTTCTTCAGGTATTTCCCTTGGTTAAATAGAAAGTGATGCTCCAATCTTATTTGATTTCTATTTGGAACTTTTAAGACTTTTAGTTAGCCAATAACTCTATTACAGAATATTTTGTATTTCAAATTATATTTATTACAGGATGATGTCTGCTTGTTTTAAATATTGATACTTTATGCTATAATTTATCTTATGGTTAAACCCCCCCCCCCAACCTTACTCAACAGCTGTTGGAGAAACTGATTTGAGCATTGTGAACAGCCCTTATTTCTTGAAGAGAGCAAATCTGGATGCCCAGCAATTGCTTAAAGGTAACCTTAACCATCTGGCTGCTGATCAAAGATGTTTGAAAGTGGAGGAAATCTGTAAATTTTCAAAGAATCAATGTGTGCTGAGCAAATTAACATTTTGGTGTCATGAAGCACTGATGCCTGAGGAAATTCCATTACTTCTCTTTTCCTTCATATGCATCTCAGAAAGCCAGAAGAGAGCAGCACAGAGACAACAGAAGAAACAATTGCTTCTCCAGAAAATGGTAAGATATACTTGTCCTGCAAGTATATCTTACTGTATATATAAATGTATATATTAATAAATTCTTGCTTTATAAGCTCTATTTCCCTGGTTTTCCATAGAAACTGGCAGCACAGTGTGTAGTAATGGCCAGCCTTGTGCAGATCACAGGGCCATAGATCAATCCAGGAATTATTTACATGGGAGTTGCAAGTGTCCTTGTCATCCTCAGATCTGGAGTGTTTCTTTAGGTGCCACCATGGGCAGAAATTCATGCAGTGTTTCCTCCACTGAAGTCTCACCTGCAGCCTAGAATTCAGCATAGGAAGCTCCATAACTGTGTACTGATGGTTCCAAAGACATACCAAGCTTTAGGAACCGTGCCTTTAAAACCATGCTTTAGGAAAAGGAAATTCTTAGCTGAATAATAATGTGGACAACACTTCACAGTTGCAAACACAGCCGAACAGGCAGGGCTTGATGGGTGTTGCTGAGGAAGAGATGATCTGACACAGAAGGTAACAGTGCAGTTACCATCATAAGGCTTTGGGATGGGAGGTAAGCCCCTTTCTTTGGGGCTTTCCTCTGTGGATTTGGGGTGTTACCCACCCTCATATGACAGCATAAGTTTCTTAATACGTCACACTGTTGGGAAAATTCCTAGAAAGACCAAGATCACTTTTAAGTGCTTTAATCCACCACTTGCCAAGGTGGCACAGCTGTTTTGACAGCTGGCTGACAGTCAGGAGGACTCAAAAAGCCGGGACTCAGGCCAAGGATTTGTTTATTACTTTTTAATTGCATGTCAAAATTTTGTTTTAATTTCGTTTTAATTAATTTTTAAATTTTAATTGACTCAGGAGAGGCCCCCGGCGAGGCCGCCCCTTCCCGCGGCGGCGCCAGATGGCGCCATGGAAGCGTGATAGGGACAGTGCCGGGGGACATCCCGGGATACACCCGGGATACTGCCTGGATACCCCCGGGATGCCCTTGGGACACTTTCGGAACAGTGCTGGGACACCCCGGGATGCCCTTGGGACACTCTCGGAACAGTGCTGGGACACCCCGGGATGCCCTTGGGACACTCTCGGAACAGTGCTGGGACACCCCGGGATGCCCTTGGGACACTCTCGGCACGGGGCTGGGACACCCCGGGATACCGGCTGGGTACACCCGGGCCACTCCCGGGGCAGTGCCCGTAAGGGACAGCGGTGCCACACGCGGTTTTGGGGAGCAGGCTCCGCTCCGGGGGTGTTGGTGCCCCCGAGTGTGAGCTGCTGCTTCTCAGCTCCACACAGGCACATCTGCCCCGGGCCCCACGGGTCCTGTGTGCCCCTCTCAGCACCCCCCAAACTCCCTCCGTCCTCCGGTAGGATCCCGTCCTCTGTCTGGAGAACACAAACCCGTGACATTTCCCTCTCACGCTGGGCCTCATCAGTTCAAAAGCGATGGTGAACCTGTGAGAGAAAATGTATGGTGAGTTTCCTTTGGGGAGACAGACTTCGATGCTAACCATTTTTGTGAGGGGGGAGAGAAAGGGGAGAAGAGGTGTTTTTATTTTTCTACATTGGAAAGGTAACCTTGCTTTGTTTCATGTGTGTGCCTAGCCACGGGCAGCTTTTCCAGCCTCCCTGCTCCTGCCTCACACACCGTGGTTGTGGCTGCCATTGCCGGCTGTCTGTTCATCTGTCCAGGCCTTGTGCTTTGCTGTTTCCTTACCCATTTCAGTTTAAAGCCTCACTCCACAGATTTCCTTGGATCAAAGTCTGCCTTCCTCATACCTGTCACCCTCCCGGGGGTGCAGTTTCTACCCAGCTGGAGGAGCTGATCCATCACCAAAGCATTAAGGACCTTCCCTGTGGGATGGTGCAGCAGAGGAGCCTTGGAGCAGAGCGGGCCCAGAGGGGTTTGCACAGCTCCGTCACAGCTCACAACAGCGTGGCCTTCCCTCCTCTGTCAGAGGGTGCTGCCATGTGAAGTGTCCTCTGTCAGTTCATTTTAAAACTGTTTAATCTTACTCTAAATTGTTTATGTGATACAGTTTCCTCTGCCATACAGAACCCGATGGGTGTTTGCCTGGAGCTGGCTGTCCCTCAGCATGAGTGAACAATGAGCGATGGTTTTTCTCCTGCTCTTGGGCAGTGGTTTGTGTGTGCCTTTAGTGTCATTGCCAGTCCAGCTGCTGCCACTGCCATCAAGAGGAGCAACCCCTTCCTTGCTTCCCAGCTTCTACTTGCTGGCATCACCCTTTGTATGATTGCACACAAAGTGATCTGATCCAGCTGAGAGCCAGAAAAAACAAAAAGTGCAGGAGGGCAGGGACAGGGGGAAGTTAGTTTTCAGTGGGATCAATTCCATGCTCCAAACACTTGCATAAGTGAAACAGAGGACTTGGCCTGGGCACAGGAACAAACAGCGTGGGCACAGAGGGAACACAGTGTCCGTATCAGCTAAAACTGGTACTGGTAACTTGTGTGTCAAAAGATACCCTGAGGGCTCTTGACATGAAAGTAGTTGAGACACAATCTTCCACCCCTAGACATTCCTGATCTTACCCACTGAACTGGAAGTAGAGGAGCTGGCAGTGGTGGTATCAACATGCCTTCATAAGGTGGCATTTTTTTCCCTGGAATAGAGGGGAATAGAGGGAAGGAGGGAAGGAAGGAAGGAGGGAGGGAGGGNTCACAAACCAAAATCCTGTTTTAAAAATATGGTCATTCTATTCCTAGATTGTTTTGCTAGTGCTCCACCATTAAATGGAGAAGCCTTCTCTACATCCCTTTCCCCTCTCCTCTTCCTGTGGCAAAATACAGAAGGACCCTAATACAGACAGACCTTAAAGAGAGAGGCAGGGGGGAAAGGTGCTGTGTTGATTTTTGTGAAGATGTTGCTTTTGTTGTCTCTTTGTTACTGCATCATGGATGAAAACAGATGTTTCTTTTCTTCACAAGACACTGTATGGCCTGTCTAAACACAAGGAAAACAGCACTTCTACAGATGGCGCTGCGTTCCAAGGCTGGAATCATCTTTATCGTGAGGCAGTTGTGCTGTGATGGATAGTTTGATGAAATCTGCATCCAGATTCATGCCTGCATGCAAAGCAAATGAATGCTCATTTGTTTCAGAAAAATAGTTTGCTCGAGATCTGTCTACCAGACAGTGGTTTGCATTTAGGGAATACCTTTTGCACAAGATTAGGTGCTTTGTCTCATGACCAAAAATATAAAGAGTTTTTAAAGTGTGAAAGCAGAAAACAGACTTTGCTTTTTATGGTGATGTTTGCTGCTGATTTTGTTACAATTGTTTGTAAGTTGGAATGCTCTCTTTGCAAGGGAAAAGCTCTCTTTGGGCAGGTAGGAGTACCAGAGTGGACAGTGGTTTTGTGAGTAGGAATGCTGAGGTCACCTACATATTGGCACTTTGGAAGCACTGAGTCTTGCTTGGCCAGAGTCATCAGCCACCGAGCAGGAAAAATTCAAGTCTACATTAATACGCTCACGTAAACAGTTATGGAGAAGTTAAACCTTGAAAGCATTCACACTTATAGTCAATCTTGTTTTCTCATTCAGCAGTTGGGTTTCTCCACAGGAAGTTCCTGACAGTTTGCAGGGAAGTAGCTTTGGGTTTTATTTGGAGCTAATTTCTGCTAACAAAAATAACCTTTGTGCTTTTATTTGCTCATGCGTAAGTCTGGAAAATCTTGACTCCTGAGCAATTAATCTGGGTAAATGCAACAACATTTCTTGCCCAAAAAGCTGACAGTGGCCAGGTGCTCCTCTGAGGGTGCTTGGTGCCAGTGACCCTGTTCCCCTCACCTCGGCATTTTTGGATGGAGTCACTTGGCCCCAGAGGCCACACCAGAGAGGCTGATTCACTGCCCCAGGCATCTCCTCCTTGGCAGGCTCCCTGGACATCTGCATGGGTCGCTCTC
This sequence comes from Hypocryptadius cinnamomeus, assembly GCA_013400635.1. Classification (NCBI taxonomy): domain Eukaryota; kingdom Metazoa; phylum Chordata; class Aves; order Passeriformes; family Zosteropidae; genus Hypocryptadius; species Hypocryptadius cinnamomeus. Next base: position 13,038 of record VYZP01044216.1, read on the forward strand.
CTTGCTGTCACATATACCTGGGGGACACTCTGGGGGACCTGCTTTGCTGGGGTTTTTATTCCCTTTTGGTTTCCTGGAGCTTCCTGAGTAAACCAAGAGGCGTTTTCTTTATAAGGAATTGTCTGTACATCCCACGTGCCCCTCTATTGTTCAGGCTGAGGGAAACTACACTGCAACAGGATCTTTGTTTCCGGCACCCCCGTCCCTCTCCCTGTACACAGGCTGAAGTCATAACCCTCTCCAGGAGTCCTTAACATTGGTTACTCTAGAAGCAATTGTGTTTTTGTAGACAGCTGTTTATAATTTCAGGTCTGTGAGGGAATGAGTGATGAATTTAGAGAAGTAAAGCTACTTGAGAGACTTTACCCTATTTGCTGGAAAGAAGTAAGGAAAGTTTGGGGAAAATAAAACAGCTGGAAGGCAGGGAGACATTGGAAGAAGTGGGTAGTTGCAAAATGAACCTTATAAGGGAATAGATGCTTGGTCTTACCAAGTTTAGAGCACTAGACCTAGAAAGGCATCCTAGATAATTGCATTTTACAGCAGCTTGAGTCAGGGAGCAGGATGAAACAGTTTCTCAGCTCTTGTAATAAGCTATGAGCTATTGTTGTTTTTAGGAACAGAGAAAAGTTGTCCCCTGTTGTCATTCACCTTTCTTTCTCCTTCCCCAAGCTGATCTTCTGCCAAAGATTTTTTCTCACTGGTCCCTAGGCTCAGCTGCCTTTGAAATGAGTTTTCATTACAGGTTACACACAGTCAGTCCCTCCCAGTCTTTTCAGTGAGGGGATGGTAGCACACAGCACTGGAGTTGAGTGCTTAATGGCTTTTACCTGCTGCTCTTTGCTTCCTAGGCAGTGTTCCTCTGGCCTTCCCAGGGTTGCTGCTGTGGGGTGGGACCTCCACTGAAGGCAATCACCTAGGGTATCTCTGATTCAGTGAAAGTGGGTCTCGAGCCATGCCCTCAACATTTTCACCCTCCACGTCCTTCTATTGCGCTTCTACACAAATCTTCTTTGTGTTTTTCCTGCATCTCCTCACCTGAATCCAAGCACATCTCCTCACTTCTCTCCTAACATCTGCCACTCATGCTTAAATATGTTTGAGTGGAGGTGCCATGTTCTGCTTTGGTTGGACATTTGCTCACTGTGGACTGGTCCCATCTGTTTCAAAGCCCCAGGAGGTGGCTGTGCCTGGCCCAAGGCAGTTCATGGGCTCCACAGGTCACCCCCACAGCCCCTGACAGTGAAACCCTCCCAGTTTTGCCCAGTACACCTCCTTTCCCCAAATGGCCAATTTCCCCAGTTTACTTCTTGTTTGTGTCTGCCCATCTCTTGCAGTGCACTGCTGGCTTCTGTCTCTAGGTTATCTCAGGATTTGCTTGCAAGCAGCACTACTTGTGAAGTATTGGTGCTTGTCTTGTATGAGCTACATACTGGAAAAGTGTAGGGATTTTCCCCCATTACACTGTTGTTCCTGCAATCACCCAATTAAACTACCACTTTATTTTTAATGCAAACTCATAACTCTTGTGCTTAAAGAAAAAATCTTCAAATTGTAAATTGTAGCAAGTGAATTTAAAAAATATTATGGGAATTATTTTTGTGTCTTAGTTTTTAGGAGCCAATTCATTATGTGTAAGCCTTAAGGGTTTGTACTGTCATGGAAGGAACTGCTTCTCTGCAAAATTATAATAACCTCTGTAACTCTCTTGTGTTACACAGAATCCCAGAATGGGTCAGTTTGGAAAGGACCACAGTGGTGTCATCTGGTCCCATCTCCCTGCTCCAGCAGGGCCATCCCAGAGCACAGGGCACAGGATTGTGTCCAGAGGGGTCAGGAATATCTCCAGTGAGGAGACTCCACACCCTCTCTGGACAATCTGTTCAGTGCCTGGGCACTGCCCAGGGCAGAAGTTCTGCCTCATGCCCAGGTGGAACCTCCTGGGATCAGCTCCTGCCCGTTCCTCTGGTGCCATTGCTGGGCCCCCAGAGCAGAGCCTGGGCCCTGCTCTGACCCTCCCTGCACACAGGGACACCCAGGGCTGAGGGCCCCTCTCAGCTGGGGCTCCTCTCCAGGCTGGACAGCACCAGCTCAGTCCATTCTCTTAAGAGAGATGCATACATCCCTACCAAATCTGATAGTTTACATTTCAGCATGTTTTTGTCTGCTTAGGTCACAGCTTACAGTGCTTTCCAAACTACTAGTCGAATCCATGCACAGTGATAAGAATGGACGTGCTGCAAAGCATGGTCTGCAGCAATAAAGAGGAATCTAGATTTAAAATAAAAAATGACTAATGTTGCCCTTTATAGAGAGTATAATGGAAAATTAAATTTCTTAGAATCTCTGAAAGTATCAACTCCTAATTTTGAGTCCCTTCTGCAAGACATTTTTCTTAAAAAAACCTAGCTCTGTGTTTTCCCCCATAACACTATCTTCACATTCCTTTGGCAAATTAAAAACTGTCAAGCATTAACTCAGCTGCTCACTCATTTCAGCCCCTTAGTTTAATAACCTCAAGACAGCCAAACCTGTCATCTTCTAATGCTAAAATCTCTATACATCAGAAACTGTTGACCAAGAAACTAATTTATATTTCAGGGGTGACCATAGCTATACTTTAGACTTCTTGGAAGTCTAGACCATGGAAATGGGTCTTTTGCATCCATGTTATGCCCTCAAGGCTTTTTTCACATGTTGAAGCCTTGACCATCCAAACAGTATAAACCTAAATTTTACACACAGTGCATAAGATAGAAGGCACACACCAGGCTGCTTTCTACTGCTGCTTTCTGCTGGATAAAAAACCACCACAGCTCAGCTTGGGGCCTTGCAGGATGACATCAACACAAGTCTTCATGAATAAACATAGTGTTGTTGGGTTTTCCCTACTTTTGCTGTGGGGATTGTTATGACTATACCTGTGGAAACAACCTCTGGACAAGGCAGGTCTGTGTTCCTTTATTCCCTGCTTAAAGCCAGCTCAAAGGGTTGTTTACTTCTGATAGCCCCAGGGGTGTGGCAGCCCTCACCTTGTGTTTCTCTTGGGTTCCTTGGCCTCAGCCTCCACACACATTCAGATGGCAACACCACCCCTTCCTGCAGCTGTCAGGGGATATTTGAAAAGACAGATGTGAAGGCATGGAGAAGTGTGGCTGGGTCAGGATTCAGCTAAGCTGCTGCAAGGCAGCACACACTTGGGACAGAGGCTGCATATTCACCACTGAGACAGATCTGTGTAGTTCATTTGTATGAGCAAAGAGGGAAGCCAGGCTTGAAGCTGCAGCCTGGAGCTGTGTGCTGTGTGGAGAGACCACCTTGAAAGGTTGTGTATGAAGATGTAGGTGTTGAGGGCTAAATTTGCCACTCCCGGTTCTTAAAATTGAGACATTTGATGTGATGTGGTTTAATGAATCTGTGTGTCCTCAGTCTGCCATGAACTGACTTAAAATCAATACAATTCTGAGGAATAAACCAGACCTAAAATAAAAGGAAAATAAAATTCTCAAGAGATTATGTCTCTTCTTAGTCTTTAGTCAGAAATTATTTTCTCTGTGCAGTAGGTGTGGTCCATTACAGAACTACAGAGGAGCAGAAAAAGCTTTTCAAATATGAAGCATGAAGGGGTGGCCATACTGAGCTGAGCGTTACATGCTGACAAACAGATCATTAATTCCAGCTTCTGGAGTCAATTAAATATGGAAAATAATCTGTGTACTCATATAAAAAAAGAAACAGTAAGCAAGGGTATGCTTTGGAAACTTTGGGAAGTTGAAGTCAGACTTGCAGTTTCTGAAGCCCTGATTCACAGTTCCTGAATGTGTGGGATTGCTGATGTGGTCAGAGATTTGACCCTTGGAGCATGACAGGCCAGTCATCTCCTGGCTCTCTGATGAGGCTTGTCTTGCTTGTGCTGCATACTGGAAGCCCAGAAACCCCATGTTCCCAACGTTTGGGGAGAGGAGAGGTGTCCCCATTTTGTGAATTCTTTTTTTAACACCTCAAAAGCTTTGCAAGCCCTTATTCTACCTTACTCCTTCCTCACCACACATCTTCCACATATACCTTGCAGCAACAGGCCCGTCTGTGCCTCAGCTGCAAATGTCACCTAGCCCTTCCCTGTCCTTGACAATGTCCAGGCTGTTCCCAAGCAGTAGTCATCAAAGGAAGTCTTTATTTCCAGGGGCAGTTAAGTGACTAACCCAGGATCAAACAGTGGGTCAGTAGCAGAGGCAGGAACTGAAATCAGGTCTTCTGACTCAAGTTTCTCTTGGCTACGGCCTCTGGGTTACACAGCAGAATTCATTTGTGCTGTGAGTTTCAGCAGTTGCTGAGATGAAACTACATTTTCTTTCCCTGAGATACTGTATCTGTGTCATCTTGTTCTCTGCCCACTAGGAAGAAGCTTCTTAGCATTGGACTTTGAAAAGGGAGGGCAAGCAGGAGATGTTTCTAAGCAGTTGCACTCTTTTGATCGATGAGATAGGTGAGCCAGAGTGTGTTCCAGTGACCTCTTGCTATATAAAAGCTTGGCCTGCCTGACAAGACTCCTGGCTGCCAAGTTGCTGTGAGTCTCAGCCTTTACTGCTTGGGTTTGATGTGGATTTTTACACCAGGCACTGCAGAATCGAGGTGGCCTCTCAAATATTTGCATTGCTTGGCAAGGAAGGGTATAACCGGGGGTGGATTCAGGAAGTTCTGGCAAGGGCAAGCACAGCTGGTGTTAAGGTCTTTGCAGGGCTCCTTTGTGTGTGTGTGTGTGTCTGTGTGTGTGTAGAGGAAAATAGCAAGGCCCCTGCATTTTTTTCCAGCCAGGGTTCCTGGGAAAGGATGAGTAATCTGGAGATTTCCTGTTACTTTTGGAGTGAGGAATAAAAACACTTTGCCTTTTGGGGGAATCTTCTTGGATCTTCCACTATCCCAGTTTTTCCCTGAGTGGCACAGAAGCCTCCTCCCTGGACTCAACTTTGTTTGTGGCAGCAACACGAGCTGTGCTGTGCAAACACTGAGCTCTGCCCTTGTTTGCCTGGACAGTCCAGGATCAGATTGGTACAATTCCTATTGCCTCCTTGAGGCTGCTTCAGGGACTAAACTCCACGTAGGGCACGGGTACCTGTGGTCAAGCTGTGCCTGGCCTGGGATGCTGGGAGTGTTTCCCTTTCATGTCTGAGAGCATCAGCCCTGCCAGGGAGGGACTATGTGGCCACAGAGTGTTTGCACAGCACCTACCATGGCTGGGGTCAGGTTCATGGCTGAGTCAGCTGGGTGCTGCTGCCGTGCAAATGAGTAAATAGGAATGACAGAAGAAATGTGGGGGTTTCCTGTTGGCAGAGGTAGAAAGGAGTGAGGTACCTCAGCTCTGAAGTTATTACTATTTATTATTTCCATTGCAATACTCCCTGCAGGCTGCCTTCAGGGGCAAGGGCTGTGTTGTGCAAGGTACATGCACACAGCAAAGGCAGAGCCATTCCCCACCCTGAAAAAAGGCGTTCTCCGACTGAGGCAAGTTGTTTGAGCCCTTTGAGAGCAGGGATTCAGGGGCTGGAGTGTAAAGCAAGGGGTGCTGCTGCAGCCAAGTGCCATACACAGGCAGTTTGGACATCAGGTGTATGTCCAAACACCTGCTGCTATTATTTCAATATTCTTGTCCACCACTATTTGGCCACGACTTTCTCTAACTGGTATTTCTTGATGTGTGCTTAGCCATTTCATGTTCTAAGTGCTTTACAAATATTATGTAATTAGGAAAATAACCCTCTATTTGCACAGGCAATTGCACAACCACATGTTCAAAATGCAGCCTTCAGAAATGCAGCCTCAACTGAAATTTCCTTATCTGCTCCTAACTCTCCCAGCTGCTCTTCCCAAAATGATTTTTCATCCCTGCAACCCCAAAACGGACTGTGATGATGGTGATAAAATGAATACAGCCTGGGCAGATAAACTGCTCTCCTCTACAACGTAAAATGTAAGGCTGGTACAGAAAGTAAGGGCTGCTAGGGAGTGCATGTTTTAGATTCCAGTATTGGTTTGTTTGCTAAATGTGATGGCTTTTAGTGGAGGAAAATCAGTGCAAAACAAACAGCCGCATCCCCCAGTGCCTGATCTCCAGCTGCTGCAATAGAACCATGGGCTCAGGAACAGCCCAGTTGCTTCCCTTTCTCACAAACTTTGGTGTTTGGCCTGGGGAAGGATTTCTCCCTATGAGTGCCTGTATGAAGTGTGAGTCCTTGACACCAAGCTCAAGAATTTTCTCCCTACCAAAATCCAGGGTATTTTTGTTTTGTTTTCCCTTTATGTTTTTTCTCTTCTCCTCTCTCTCAAAGGTTAAACGGTTCCCACAGGGTGTAAGAAAGGGTTATTGAAAGCAGCAGGTCCACTTTTGAATATTGCACTTCTGGTAAATCTCTGATCCAGCATCTAGTGGTTAACCACTGATACAGGAAATGACATTTAACGTTTTATCACTCAGCCAGAAATGGAAGAACAAGGCAAGTCTGTATGTGGTGAAGATGGATCATTGCCTACTACCTACCCCTTAAAGGCATATCATGCCATTTAAAAGGAAATGTTTTTCAAGCAGGGACTTTTTTCCCCTCTTTGTGTACCTTTCTGCTTAAGGCAGACCAAAAACCTGGAAAACAAATCCCCTTCTTCCCCCTCCACCCCCCAGGTTTTGCCTGCTAAAATAGGGGTTATGGCCTTATAAACAACTTAAATCCTCTTTCCTGCTCTTTTGTATTTTTTGGAAGTGTATCCGAGGCCCTGGAGGAAGCTGTGGGGGAAGCGGGGTGGGGGAGTAACCGGTGATGGAAAACTCTCAGTAGGTGGCACTCGCTGCCCTGACTCAGGGCTCGGCTCTCCCGGGCTCGATGTGCCGCTGCCTTTAGTCCAGGCAGTCCTGAGCAAACGTGCTGAAGTGGCAAAGGAAGAAAACCGTTAAAAAAAAAAAAAAAATCAAAAGACAGGGCCGGAACTTCAGCAATGATAAATTATTGTGGGTTATTGATTTCCGTGTGGCTGCACTGGTTTTTGGCTTACAGCAGCGAGCACCCGCCTGCTGTCACCACGGCAGCCGTGCTTTCTGTGGGAGCTGCTAAAACTTGGTCTGATTGCCGAGTGCATATTCAAGAAGCAAGCAAGCTCAGATATTCAGTGGTTGTGTACAGTTCAACTAAAATTCAAAAGGCTGTCAGATCTGCCTATATAAATTCTAAGAGTTTCAGATGTTTTCCTCATACATGCTGGAGTAAAAAAGCCCCACAAAAAGATGCAGCATGGCAGTTTACCCCTGCAAATAGGATATGTGGGCAAGCACTTGGATTTTTCAGCTGTTCCAGAGGCCATTTTCACCTAATGACATAGTGTGAGATGTTTTCCAAAGAATGAACTTCACAGATTGCCAAAACTTTCCTGGAAGTGAGCACAAAAACACATTAGAAAGCAACATATTAAAGGCAGACCAGCTCTCCTGATCCGTGGGGCTGCAAACCATGATTTTTCTGAGCCCAAGAGCCACAAGAAGCAAATTCTTCAGAGAGCCAGTGAGTAGTGACAGCAGCAGAGTCCTTCATGAAGAGTTCAAAGGCTATGGATGAGGGCAGCTCTCCAGAAGTCCTGCTGTTCTCTGGCTTGGCTGGAAGTGAAGCTGGATGATGGCGTGAGTACTTGGATGCTGGAAAGCTGGCTTGCTCAGTCCTGCAGCAAGGATCTTGGGTTCCATCAGCCAGAACCTAGCAGCATAGCTCTCCTGTAGCTGAAACACTGGCTCACTCAACGTGTTTGAAAGCCATTCTTGCAGCACCACACTGGTAGCTTAGGCAGAGAAAAATCAAAATGTGTATGACATAGAAACAAGCTCATATTTTTCTTCAGGTAGGTCTGATGTGTACTGGAAATGGGGAGTAAGGATCTGCAAGTTAAACTGTCAGTTGGCATCAAAAATAGGGGATTTTTGGAACATTCACTGTTCACTTAGAGTATCCATTCTTCAGCATCCTGCTTATTTTTCCAGCTGTGGAAATCTGCTTAATACAGAATGCAAAGTGAGAAAGCTGTGGAAACTGCATTGAGCAGGTGGATAGGGGCTCTGCAGAAGCACACATGCACCATCCACAGAGTGAAGATGCACATGCATGAAACCAGATTCTCAGCCCTTAATGCTGCATATTCTTGAAACTGTTATGATGTATTTTGTGCAGCTGAAACCTCACCATGCTCAGGTATCCTGGTCTCTGTAGAATACTCTCTTCTCTCCAGCCTTGCAAAGCAAAGGACCAGCAAAAAACCAGGACACTGGTCCTGCCAGAAAGTCTGAGAGACTTGAGCAGGTCTTTGACCCTTCTGAATGTTTGCCAGCAAACAGTGACTTGTCAGAGCCCTGAGCTACACCTTGGGAAGTGCTGGTGTTTATCTCTGCACTTGATTGCACCCAATTACTTGCTAGGAACAGATTCTTTGAAGAAAGATCTGGAGCTGGATCCTTCTCTCATTGTGACTCTGCCAGCTGCCGTCCCCAAAGCTATTTTTAATCAGACAAGCTTCTCCATCCCTGCCAAAAAAACCTCGTAACAATTAATAACAATAAAATGAAGGCAGCCTGGATAAATGAATTGTGCTGGCTCTATAAATCAGCAGCAACAGCAGCTCAGGAAGATCAGTGCCGCACTGTTAATGTGCTGTCTTCCATTTTGGTGTAGCCTTGGTCTCCTGGTTCACCCTTGGCTGTGCTGCTGGTCTGTGTGCTGCCTGTGGCAGGTAGGCTGGCAGATGGGCACCAGCACCTCTGCACAGCGGGCTGCTTGGGTTTGCCGTGCTGTGGATGTGAGGAGGGTGTGGATGATCCCCTTTAGGTGCCAGCTGTGCTGCAGACAGTTCATTAATTCTGATGACACAGAGCTGCACCCACGGCTTAGGTTAACTCCCGGCCCTGTCATGTCGCAGCCTCTGGTGTGATAATTTGCCTGCAGGCACGTGTGTCCCCGTGCTGTGATCCTGTCAGAAGCTGGGCCTTGTTGGGCTGGATCAGAGTGTGGACAGGAGGCCTCCAAGGACAGGCTGCCACCGAACCCACTGCAGGCAGTGATGCTGTAAGCAGGAGGTGGTACTGTGTGCTCTGCCAGAGGACCCCATGCCATGCTGCACTGCTGCTGGAGGCCTGCTTGCCTGGGTGCAAGCTGTTGTTGCTTTAAGCACATTAACAAAACATGTCCTGGCAGTTTTCTTTAGGAAAAAAACCAAAACCAAACCAAACCAACAGCAAACCTCCCCCCCCGCCCCCCCCGCAAAACCAACAACAGCAAACAAACAAAAACCCAAACAAAACCCCTAAACAAACATAAGGGCACAAGTCCAAAGGTACTACCCTGCCCAAGTCCCAGGATGGGTGTTTGTATTTGGTTTGCTTCTTCCTGCTGGACAATGTATTTCTCTTCAACCCTGGCTCCAAACTGTTGATAATATTGCTCTTCAGCTGTTATTTCCTACTCCAGAGCTGGAGGCCTTCTCTAATGAGGGAGACAGTTTGAAGGGTTCTGGAAGGAAAGATAAATAGGAAATGGAAAAAGAAGAGGGAAAGATAGAGAAAAAGTAAATAAGCAAACAACCCCCACCACCTCCAGCATAAAACCTGTCCCCCAGAAGGGCGTGACTGCTTCACAAACAGCTAGGATAGCTTTCCCAGGCCCTGTGGGATGGCACATTCATCTCCTGGGGAGAAGATACTGAAGCTTCTCCATCAACTCCTCAGGCAGCAAGGGCACTGCAGAGATCACTGAGAAGAAAAGAATGTGAAAGCAGGGACAACAGGACAGCAGCCTGAGGAGGGCCCTGGTAGCCGTGGGGGAAGAGAAGAAGAAAGCTGGCTCCTGTTTCTCTTGCCTGTTAATCTCACGTCCTTAGGATTCATTTCCAAACTATGCCTGTGAAACTGAACTGAAAGTGGTGCCATTTCTGAAACTGCTGCTGGCAGTAGCCATCTCCCTTTAGAAACCTGTTGTGCTTGCCATGAGGAAGCACATGGAGAGAGCCTCTTGCAAGCCCAGTTTGCCCAGCTCCAAGACTTGCACAACAGAAGGGAATACACATTTTTCACAGATACTTTCTTTTCCACAAAAAAAAAAACCCAAAACAAACCAACAAAACAAAAACCCCAAAACCCCTCAACACTATTTTGTGCTTCTTTCTGAAGAATAATTGCCAAGGTGGTATTCACAGGACCCTGGGAAGTGATAAAGGTGAGGTGAGTGGCCAGCTGCGAGCTGCTCATCAAATAGACTACTGCAAGACAAAGCAGCAAAAATTCCTGTGTGCCTGCCAGTTAGGGAAGCAGCTAACTCTGAAACTGCTTGCTCAGAAAACTCTTGCTTTGTTCACCCACCCAGGGTTTCTTATTGTCATCTATGACACAAGTACAGATCTATTTCGGGCAGTGGTTTTAACGTAAGGGGGTGAATAGCTAGATATTTTCCACTGGATGTGTATTGCTGTGAACACTAAAATTGAGCTGCTTCTCCTGGGCCGCTCTGAAACTATCCATGGACCTTTCCCAGCCTCTGCCAGACAGCAGCCACTGAGGTGGAGTTTTGAGGCCAGAGATCTAGTGTCTAGATAATTATCCTGAAGCATGGTCTCTACAAGTTAAGGTGCTGAGCACAAAGACATGCCAAACTGGCTGAGTTCTGAGCTTACATGTGCCAAATGGGTTTGTATTGGTCAGCTGGTGCTCCAGAAAGGCAGAAATGGATATACAATTTCCTTCCCTGATACACAGCTCCTTCCCTGGATATGCAATCTCCTTCACTGAACACTTTGATAGTTGGTGTCATCCCTTGGCAGAAGTGCTGAGAAGACCTCAAGATACTGATCCCAAAAGGAAGGTGGCATGACTAAGGTTGTCTGTGTATTTTAAGAGAAGAAAACAGTGGGGGTTTTTTTGTGAGAGTGGTGGAAGGCAAGGTGCTCTCATTTTGCCTCAAGTGCTTTGCACAACTGGTGCTGCAGAAGGCTCTGCACACACACACAGATGCTGTTGAAGTCACTGTGCAGGCTCTGTGCAGCCACACATCACCTCTCCTTTGGAGAGTCTTAGCTCCTGCCATCAGGTGAGGAATTCACACCATCCCCATTCAGGTTACCTCCAGATCAACCCTGAAGTCGAGGCCAGCCTGCAACACCAGGCCTGGGGATGTGGTGGTCTCGCAACAATCTGGTGTGGGGTGGGTGTGTAAGCATAGAACTTACAAGGATCAGGGACAAAGTCAGGCTGACTTACCATGTTCTGCAGGGAACACCCAAGCTTTATTCCTAAACTTGGTATTGTAAAATTTTGGGAATGAGCTCTACCAACATGAGTGTCCTTATGCTGTTGGAAGTAGTGATGGTGGTGGCTTTCCACTGTGGAACAGAGTAAAGCAGCACTCCCATGAAATCCATGGGTGATCTTGTGGTTGTGGTGTATTCACTTAAACACTGCATGAGCCCTTTAGTGGTGGTTTGAATTTTAGAAAACAAGCAGAGCAGTAGAGGAAGAATAGAGGTAGAGCAGAGCATTGTGTATTGTGCAAATGTAGTCTTCCACTGCAGATACATAAGTGTTCTGATGGTTTGTGTAATGACACTTCTTTTTTTTTCTTTTTCTTTTTTTTTTTCTTTTTTTTTTTTTTTTTTTTTTGGTAAGAAGTGAAAAACATCAATGCTGCTCTGGGAAAGACTGTGAACACCCTTATAAACAGGAAAGTGATATGAAGCAATTCAAGAGAGATTAAAGAATGTCTGGAAAACAACAGTACAAGTTCCAACTTGGAAAAATGCAAACTGGAAAAGAACAACTTGAAACTCAAATATGCAGCAGGAATAAATTGTGCTGAGGAGATCTAGGAATGATAGCAGCTAGCTGATTGGAAGTGGTATTTCTTAAGCTGCAGAAGTGGGCAATGTGTGGGAAGGCACCCTCTTACATGTGGGAAGGCAGAGCATGTGGAATATTGCTCTGAGCCCTGTGTATTGCACTTCTAGGCAGACAGAGGCATGCTGGAGGGGATTCAAGAACAGCAACCAAAAAAACAGGGGGGACGTTGTCTGTGAATATGCCATCCCTAAATTTTTCTTCATGAAGTAGTCAGAAGACGACAAAGAGGGAATGTGGTAACCGTCGCCAGTGTTAGAAAAAAGTAAATGCTAAACAGATTTACTTAAGGATGTATGCAGGGGGATAATCAGGAGTAATGGGAGTGTTCCTATAAAAGGAACATTGAACTGAATCTCAGGAATCTCCTCGATGGAGAGAGTTGCAGTGCCTTGCAAGGAAGTGATGGAAACTTCATTCCTTGGGGACGTCTAACACTTGACCACACAAAGCACTAGGAAGTTTATTAGGGGAAATGACTGCATTGGATGGCGGGGGAAGTATGATACAAAAGATCACTTTCAATTTATCTGAATGTATGATATGAATGGGAAAATATGTACCAGGATGTTTGTGATTTCCACATTCAACAGGCTTAAGCTTGCTTTCATTTATAGTAACGAGAGACCAATTTATTCCCAAAAGTTTCCTCTTGTTTCCACTCTACCAACTGTACCTTTCCTAATTTGTGCTGTGAAGCAATAACCTTAGAGCACAGAGGACTGGGAGGCTTTTTCTCAGAATAAGCAATGAATAAGCAATAGTTTTGTCAGAAAATCTCATTTTCTGGGTGGGTGATGCCAAAACATAGGGCAGAAGGTGGTCATGTTGACTTAGTGGGTGTCACCTCAGTATGATGTTCCTTTACTGGGAAGCAGCTTGGTGTTCTTCATGGAGACACCTGGCTTTTATCAGTTCCCACATGGGTCAGGAGCCACTTGCATTTGCCATTAAAATTGGCCGCCAGAGTGAGTTGCCCTGGTTGTTTGACTGGAATGCTTAAAAGCCATGCTATGCCTACAAAAAGACAAGCAGAAAGTTACACACGCAACAAAAAAGAGTTTACAGCCACGATCTTTTGCAGAGCACACCCCTCCCATCTGTGGAAGTGCTTCCCCATCCCACCGGGCTCGCAGCAAGTGGCGGGTTCCTGTGGGCTCTGAAGGCTTTCAGTGTTGCCTAGGTATTGGGAGATCAGGTGGTCAAGCCGGAGCTTCAGAGCAATAGGAACTAACCAGGGAGGGTGGAAAAAGATAGCTATGTGCATCTGGCTGTGCTGCAAAGCCAGCCTCGAGCAGCTGCTCCAGAGGTGTCCCTTTGCTGCAGCACTGGGTTAGCCCTGTGCTCATTAGCCTTGACAGTCTCTCTTGACAGCGTGCCCTCTCTATAATCTAAAGCTGTGCTTGGGAGATAAGGGCTTTGTGTACTGGTTATAAACAGCGAGGCTGGAGTGGAAATTCACAGGGCTGGAAGTCACAGAGTAGCTTTGCAGCTACATTGAGAAAGCCTTAGAAAGGGTGAGGGCTCCTTCTCTCTGCACATTCAAAGCAGCTTCTCCTCGAGTCTCTCACAGGGCATTTGTTTGTGCTTTGTGTTCTGCCCCCGCCTACACAAATCCTTGTGCTGAAAGGTTTTTCTTGTTTTATTCTGGAGTCACTTTGGATGCACTGTCCTCTCCCAAGTGCTTTGTACTTCTGACAAAGCAAGGTGCTTGTATAACATTGCTGAGGGGGAGGGAAAATAGCGGGATTGGAGGAAAAACACTTACCTTGAGAAACTTCTAAGAATCTAGTTTTATTTTGTGTCTCGGATCATCTTGAAATGTCCATAGTTCCATGGTATTTGTCTTCTTGCACCTCTTTGGCTCTTAATTGGTTTGGAAAATTCCCATGTTTATTCGCTATGAGAGTCCTGAGAGCCCTCCCACCACCATTCTTGCCCTGCATATTATCAGATCGCAGGGAAAAGCTGGACTTAGCAAGTTGTTTTTCATTAAATGAAAAAGGAAAATCTAACACTTCTGTGTGGGTGAATGAATAGAGCTGCAAGTGGTTCTCAGTAAAGGATAGGTAAGAGTTTGGTAAGAGAATATTGTCTAATATAGGTATGGGGTTTTTCTAATATTGTTTAATAGGCATGGGTTTGGTTAGAGAATATTGTCTATAGCCTTGGAACTCATCTAAAGATATAGCAGTAAGAATGGAGACATCAGCTGTGGAAGGGTGCACAGCCTTCGAGCTTCCTACCCTCCTGTCTACCAGCTTTTGTGTTGTCCCAGACTAGTATTCCTTTTCACTCACCCACCTGCTTGGTTGTTTTCAGTGGGCTTGTCAAGGCAAACAAGGTGAAAAACATGGGAAGCTAAACAATAGGTTTCTAACCATTATCCTGTTTAGAGCAATATTTTATGATTCTGAAGTGGATGCAGGATCTTACTCCATTGAGCTCTGTGCTCAGTGAGCACATACTAAGTGTTACAAGAGCAGTTTTAGCCCTGGACCTGGTGGGGACATGGGCAATCAAGCAGAGGAAATATCAGAGGAAACATCCAAACTGTGTGTTCCATTCCTGAGGTTTCTGTGTATCATCTCCCAAATGCAGCATCTCCTTGTCTGTCTGCCAACACAATGAAAACCTAGACCATGGGACCTTGGTATGGCCACCCTTCCATCACTTTTACTGAATCATCCTGGGTGCCAGCAACACTGATCTTCTCAAGTCTCCTAAACAACAACCTCTTTTTGGGCTCCTTGCTCTGACCTCTACATTGCTCATCTCTTTGCTTACTTTTGCTGGATGACTCCTTCCCACTTTTGCTGTCCCTACCCTTCATGTCAAACAAATCTATCCCCAAGGGACCTTTTGCAAAGGTGACCTGGTTGTCACACCCCAAAACCCCATTCTGGCTGGGACACATTCCTCCCAGGTGTCTGCAAAAACATTTTCCTCTCCTTTGGATCTCTGAAAAGCTGCCACTCCCCACACTCCACCAGCACTTACCAGGTGTGTCAGGAGCTGAGGCTGCCTGGTCAGTGCCAAATATTGTCCTTGTGTTATTGATATTTTGTCCTTCCCTCTCTCCTTCACATGAACCTAAACAAAAGTGAGATTGTGCAGAGGGTATTCATGTGACTTCATTAATTTCAGGCTACTAAATCAGGTGGAGTCAGTTAGGTTCTCTACAGAGTCAATAAAGGAAGACAACATCTAATAAACCTCCTAAGTTGTCCTACCCTTTTCCACTGATTGCATAAGGAGCTTATTTATCTAACTTAGGTAACAAATATATCCCCCTGATGATAATAATAAAAAGTTCACCCTTCCTCTCTATGCCCAGTTTCTCCTCTGAGAAAGAAAGTGTTGGGGAATTATGTGTGTAGTAAAGAAAGGCAGGCACAGGGAGCAAGGAGGAGAGAAACTGAGGGGAGATAAGAATGACAGACTGGGGTGATGTGAAAGGAAGAACAGGAGATGAGAGGATGTAGTTGAAAGGATCCTCAGGAACAAATAAACTTAAGAGATGGAAGTAGAGGAAAGATAACTGCAGAAGAGACATGGAAGGAAAAGTGAGCAGCAGGAGGGAATAGGATGCTTATCAGAGAAGTGTTTGGGAGTGGGCAGGAAGGAAGCAGCCACCAGGAAGGAAAGATACATTTAAAGTGATACCAGATGTGAGTCTGGGGCAGAAGGGCCAGCTGTGGTACTAAAAAGCCTGAGAAGGGAAGGAAAGGGGAAGAGGATACGGAAAGGGAATAGGAAGAGGAAGGGGAATGAAAGATAGTGAGCTCCGGAAACAAATTCCTACAAACTTTAAAGGAATGACACTGTGCCAGAGGAAGGTTTGGTTGAATCCCATTACAGAAATGGTCAGACAGGAAAGGAAAAAAAAGAAAAAAAAAAAAAAAAGCAGCTGTAAGTGGAGGACAAATGAACAGAGGAAAGGCACTAAAAGTAGAGTAGGCACAGAAACCAAGGGTCTTGGCTTGCTGTCTTGGAGTCTTTCCAGGGACTTTAGTGGGAGCAGATTTGGGCCTGGAGCCTGGAGCATTTGAAATGACTGTTGCACAGACTTTAGCCAGAACTCATTCTCATAACTCCTATGTAAAAATTATGTATCTTCAAAGCTTTTGTGGATCTGTATGTATGCAACCCCAGCCCTGCCAATCCCCACACTGTAAAATCCTAGATGATTGCTGCACCCTCTGGGGACTAAACAGGATTTGAGCTCTCCAGGTATGTAAACACTCGCTGTTTGGGGTGCACCTTGCCACTGCAAATAGAACCACTGACCTACAAAATACAGCAGCTTAACTCTCTGTAAAATAGATACAGATCCAAAGTGTCACAGAGGTGGACCCAAGACTTCTCAGTGTCCACACAAAGCAGCAGTTTCCAGCTGGAATGGTCCCTGTACTTTTTGACTGAATTTCTGATCTGTGATTTTGGAAGGCTGTTCTCTGCCAGATCGTTTTTGCCCTTTCTTTCCTTCATCCCCTTTCCTCCCAAGGAATGACCACAGTGCCTCTGAAAGTAAACAAAGCCCAGGACAGGTTTGGCAGGACCTTTCAAAAGGAAAATATTCCCTCTCCATCTGAGTGGTTATGAATAATGTTCTCCATAGCACATTTAGTTCAGACTTCAAAGCCCTTGTCACTGAGGTTGTGTCAAAGTTGATTTGAAACACAGACTGACAAAATGAAAGCACTCACAGGAAATACAGTTCTTGCCCAGAACAGATTTTCAGAGTACCTGTGGCCACCTGGGCTAAGCCTCTTTTATAAATTATTATAAAATAATAATTCTCTGCTCAACACCCCCTACTGGCTTTCTGTCCATCATTGCTGTTCCGTAGGGAAGTGTGGTTTTTACTGCTGCCTTTGAGAAGGACAAAGGGTGCAAATCTGCCGAGCATCTTCAGAAATGGTCCCTCTGCATCATCATCAGCACCTGGCACTGCTGCCCCAGGCGCTGCCGTCCCAATGTGATGACTTTTCTCTGGGCCACAGTAATTTGCCTGCTATCAGGCTGTGTTTGATGAAGATCAGAGCTGAAAACAAGGCTAGATGAAATCTGCTTGGCTAATTTGTGTACCTACCTCACCCTCTGTAAGCACTCAGCCTCTCACCCTTTGCCCTCCTCATGAGAAGAGAGCACTTGCTGAACTGAGATGTATCACCCTGCTCTGATGCCAGGGTGATAAACATGAAACAAAAAGCACAAGAACGCAGGCACCCAGCAGCCCTGTCACAGCTGGATGGAACCCAGTCACTGTTAGTCTGTTAGCATGTTGTGCTCCCTAGGCACGGCATTGCCCTTTCCAAGCTCTGGCAATGTGTGCTCCTTCTCCAAGCCAAATAGAGATGGCTCCATCCGCTTGAAAAAACTCCTCCAAAACACAAAACTCCTCAGGCAGACACAGCACACAGTTGGTGCAGAATGTTCTGGAGTCCATTTTGCTGTGAGAAAAGGAGGAAGTGCTTTTTTTCCCCTTCTTTTTGCCACAGATTGATGGCACATTGTCTGCATTTACCTCCTTTCGCTGTGGCTTTCTGGCAGTGATAACCCCAGGGCTGCAGAATGTGGATGGTCAGTACCTACCTGTGGACAGAATGGGTTCTTGTCAAACTTCTGTGCCTGTCTGCTCTTCAGTGAGACCTCTGGGTGTCTCCTATAAACTGACTGCTTTTGTGTTTGGGTATGTGTATGCACATGTAAGTGGCCTGTAATGAGTGTGGAGCAATTTTAGTACCTCTGGGTTCTAGAAGAAATGGCCCAAATCAGAATGATGAAAAAAAAAAAACAACCACCACCCAAAACAAAAGGGACAGGACAGCAGAGTAAATTTTCTCTCTGCAGTTCTAAGAGGGGTTTTGTGGGATTTTTGTGGAGGTAGAAATTGGGTTGAATTCTGTCAGGAGCTGCTGAGTCTGAAATCTGCTTTTGGCTCAGAGGCCACCTCAGATGAGAGGTGCAGACCCAGATTTTGGAAAAATGCACGTGCCTCTGCTTTTGGATGCCAGCAACCTGTTTTTGCAGAGGCACTGAGTTGTTTTTTTGATCTCAGTAGGAGTTCTGGGTGCGTTAATGCTCATGCAAATCAGGCTGCAGGTATCTAAAGTCGGGCAGCCAAAAGCACAGGCGCCCCAAATTTTCAGGCTGCTTATTACATAATCACAGCTCAAAAACCTCTCTGCATTTAATTTTCCCTATTGATAATACTGTGACTCTAGAATGTGGATCCTGGGATGAGAGTTAAGCCTTCATTTAGCTGGAGAAAAAGCATCCCTGTCGGTGACAGCCATACTTACTGTGTTACAGGAAAATATATATCCAAAGTTCTAAAGTTTTCTTCTTAGTCTCCTTGCCCATCCTATGTCCCTGGATATATTGAGTAAATTCTCTGTGGTCCTTGTTGTGCACACCAAAAATAGTAGTCTTGAAGACATGCTATGAGCTGTTCTTAGTGTTTGCAACACCCAGCAGGGAGGTGGTCATAGTTTTTCTCAGTGGCTAAGGTGAATGTTTTTGGGAGAAGTGGTGGCTCAAGGCAAAGAAGATCAGGACTTTTCCTCTTGAAAAATAAAAAAAAAGAAAGCCAAGCATTTCTTATTATATTGAAATGGTATACGTGATCCAGAGTGATATAGTCTCCTTCGTATTCCTGTTAATTAATATCTTTCTTATAGAAATTTAGGTCAATCTTTAAATGAAAATTTCCATCCTGAAGTGAAAAAGCAAAAAGTTTCCATTTGACATTTCTGGAACAAATAATTTTCCGGGATGTCAGACTAAACTTTTTCAATGCTACAATTTTATTTCCTGCTTGTTTTCAGCTGGAACTCTTTGCTTCACTTGACCTGAACTTGCAGTTCTTGACAATCCATCTGAAATGGCTTTTTCCCAGAAAATACACTATTGACAAAAATAGCTCATCCAGCTGAACCCAGGCAGAGGATTTTAGTCTCATCTGGTTGGTTACTGATTTGTAAACTGGCCAGCAGCCTGTAGCCTGGTAGCCAAGTTGTCAAATTGTTCTTTATTTCTGCTGAATGAACTTCTAGGAACTGCAGTGAGTAAGCAGGGCCCCGTTTCATTGGGCAGCACACATCCATGTAAGGCCAAGCTCACCCGTGCTGCAAAGAGCATATTCCTACCAGGTAATGAAATCAGCTGGAACAAAAAAGTATTTGAGGGCTGCAAATAAACTAGAAGCTTCTGCTGAAAAGATAATTGAGAGAGCATGTGCCTTGTCCAAAGGCAATGAAAGCAACAAGAGCCTAAGGGTGAGAGACTGGGAGGTAACATGAACTACGTTTGGATGCGGGCTTGGGATTTTTTTCAAGGATAACAGGCAGTAACTGCTGGGGAGCTCCTGTGCAATCCTCCAGCAGGAATCTCCTACCTGACTTCCAGGTGGTGTTATTATTCTCCTCAACTTCCTCACTGGAAACTTGGTGCCAGTGATAGAAAAGACTGGATGTCAAAATGTGGCCAATTAAATGATTTAAACTTTTACAGTTTCTTTTCTGTTGTGTGCCTGGTGCAGAAAATAAAAGTTGATATTGGTGGTCATGATGAGGAATTTCCAAGTGGATTTTTTTTGGGCAGGTCCAAGGGATGAGGGCTGGAAAGTTTGGGCATTGGACAGCCCAGCTGTTCCCCCAGGCCAGCCACACTGCACTTGCAGGTCGTGCAAGCAGCAGAGACCCAGACAGCTCACCTGGGCTGCCCAAGGGGCTGGGGGATCCCACCTCTCACCCTCTGAAATGCCACCAAGCCGAGGCACTGCTGCAGTCGTGTTGTGACAAAAACTCTGTTTTTTCTGATGGACCAGAGATCCATGAGAAGTCTTCCATGGGGGTGCCGTTGGCCTGCAGGCAGGTTGGCAGGGAGAGCCCAGCTCTGCCGTGGACTCGGGGAAGGAGGGAGCGGGCGGGGAAGGAGGGAGCGGGCAGGCCTGTTCTGGCAGGCTGTGAGGGGAGAGCGCTGGAAGTGCCCCAGCTGCTCTGCTCTCCTCACCCACCGGCAGTGGATCCCTGCCCGGCCTCCTCGTCCAGCCACAGCTCTGGAGCAGGGAGAGGAGCCTGGCCTGGCATGAAAGCACCATGTCCAGGGAGCACCAGGCCCGGCTGGGCCAGAGAGGGATTGTTCCGCTCTGCTCTGCTCTGGGACAGCCTCACCTTGAATACTGTGTGAAGTTTTGGGTGCCACAATGTAAGAAAGACATAAAGCCATTAGACAGTGTCCAAAGGAGGGCACGAGGATGGTGAAGGGCCTTGAGGGGAAGCCGTGTGAGGAGCAGCTGAGGGCACTTGGTCTGTTCAGCTGGAGGAGACTGAGGGCAGACATGGCAGCCACAGCTTCTCCTGAGGGCAAGAGCAGGGCCAGGCACTGAGCTCTGCTCTCTGGGACCAGGGACAGGACCCGAGGGAACGGCTGGAGCTGGCTCAGGGGAGGGTCACACTGGATAGCAGGGAAAGGTTCTTCCCCCAGAGGGTGTCGGGCACTGCCCAGGCTCCCCAGGGAATGGTCACGGCCCCAAGGCTGCCAGAGCTCCGGGAGCGTTTGGACAGCGCTCTCAGGGATGCACAGGGTGGGACTGTCGGGGTGTCTGTGCAGGGCCAGGGCTTGGACTTGATGATCCTTGTGGGTCACTCCCAACTCAGGATATTCTGTGATTCTGTGATTCTGCTAGTCATGAGTAGGGGGACATTCCCCTTCCTCAGCCCTGCTCGGCTGCTGCTCTGCCCCAACTCCACAGTGGCTGCTCAAAGTGGGCACTGGAGAGGCAGCCCTGGGCATTGCAGTCCCTCATGGGCACATGGATTGTCCTCCAAAGACAGGGAGCCCCCCTGTACAGCAAGGACAAAGCTCCTGGGACAAGGCCTGCCACTAAGGGTGGTTTCAGAGGTTGCAACACGGATCTGGGCTTTGAGGAAGCCGAAATTACCACAGCATGTCCTCCTCTGCCCTGCTGTGCTGTCGGTTTTCCCCCAGGCACTGTGTGAGAAAGTGAGCATGGATTTAATTGCCGTGGTGGCACAACATCCAGATGTTTTGAATACTTCTGTAGATTCCTCCTTGTTTGTGATGTGGTTAAGGCTGCTGGCAGCAAGGTGGGGATCATTTTATTTTGTGTCAGAGGAGAGAAAGTGATAAGCTACTGTGATAGATTGGTGCCTGCTTCTTGCTGGGACCACCACTGCTGCCAGCAGTGCTGGGTGGGAGGGTGAGGGCTGGAGATGCAGGGGACCCCAGAGAACCCTTGGTGAGGGGAACACAGCCTGGGGCAGGCACAGCAGCTTAGTGGTGGAGGCTGCTGGGCTTAGCCCTTGGCAGGGGGCTGAAGGTGCACATGAGCAGCCAGCAAGGGCTTCAGTCCTGCTCTGCTCCACCTCATCACAGTCGTAGCTCTGGAATATAGATATCACACATATTTGATCCTGAACAAAACCTGACTCAGGTCAGCACACCAGATGCAATTTTCCTGGGGGATCCTGGGTAAAGTGCTGAGGCTAAACATTGCCTCTCTGGCCTCACCCCCAGCTGGACACAGCCAGTGCAGGCCTTCCCCTTGTGGTCCCTGGCAGCCCACACCCAGCCCACAGCCCCGTGCACTGGGGTTGCTGACTCCGGTTGGGGCCTCTCAAGAATGAGGTTCCAGCCCTGCAGTTCAGCTGCTGGTAACTGGAGCTCCTGTGAAGTCCTGCTGTGTGGTGGACAGAGGGTAGTGGGATCAGGTGTGCAGGACAGGTCTGAGCACTAACCAGCACTAAAAAGTGACTGCATGAAACAAAATGAAGTTGCTATTTGAAATATTTGCTGCAACTTCTTGGTGGAGGACTATGCATTGTGCTTTTTTTTTGTCTGGACTGGACATCCCAAGACACAGCTGAGATTGAAGCACCTCTTCTAGATGAGGATGTTGCTTTGGACAGGCACTGCCTACACCTGCCTTAATGTCTAAATATGAACCATCACCTATTGCTCTCAGTCTGTCTGGTGAGTGCCAACACTGATCATAGCTGGGCTCTCATGCTGATGATGGCTGCTGAGTTGGTGCTTCTGCATTCAATGTTGGTAATGGATGTTCCAGTTCCCATCTGGGGTCAGGTGTTTAATATCCATCTGGTTTCAGTCACGCAGTGCCAGTTTATCACACTGAGTTATAGACCCTGCTTCCTGGGAAGGTCCTTTGGGGAACAACACACCATCACTGGCAGAAGCAGAAGGAGTTGCAGATCTAAGCTGTTTTTTCTGCAATCCTTCTGCGGTGGGCGCGTGCAGCTGTAACTTTCAGAAAGCTCTTTCTCATTTTATCTTTGTCTCCCTGATGGAATGAACAATCCCTGAGCATCCTTTTCTCCCTCCCTAAGGCTGGGAGATCAGCTTTGCCTCTGTGGCTGTAGCTATCCCACTGAGTTCCTCACCATATCAGCTCAACTGGCTCCTTGAAAGTGAGTCCATATAGGAGGTGGGATTTTGTTTTGCTTAGTTTTAAAGAAGAAAAATGTTTGTGCATTTTATATGTAGGCTGAGGGCCCACACAAGGAAAAAGTTTCTAATTGTTCCTGATGCAATGTGTTTGGCAGTGAGAAAAAAATGTGGGTGGGGAATACAACACCTACTGCAATTATCCTTCTTGCCTCCTTGTAGGGGGAGTGAAGAGAACGAAAGTAATTTGTCTTTGGCAGGCATTTGTGCTCTTCTGTAGGGCTCTGAAGTTGTTGACTATCAATGCAAACGAAGATCCACACACCTAGTGTCATACTTGTGTAAAGATGTAAAAAACCCAAAAAAAACCCCAGTTTGCAGAGTTAAATTAAATTAATTAATGACTCCTCATATGCTGCTAAATGACAAAACTGAACCCCCAAAATCCCCTCAGTGTCTTTCTTGGATTTTACCAGGCAGCAAAGGACCAGAAAGGTTCAAGGTGAGGGGAAATGTCTCAGGGGCAATCAGGGACATTAGGAAAGTACCTGCTGCCTCTGTGGATAGAGCAACACCCACCTACCTTGCATCATCTTTCCCCAGCTCATCTTCACTGAGGCTGTGAAGATCAAAATATTGGTGTGAGCTGGCAAGTGAATATTGTGGGGATTTCAGAGCCTGGAAATTTCAGCAATCTTGTGTGGAGGCGGTTACTCCTGTGGCCAGCTCCTCATCAAAGACAAGAGGGTGCTGGAAGTGTGTGTCACACTGCCAAGGAAGCATCCAGGAGACTATGCTGTGTTTTGGATAATCAGATATAATGTGTACTGAAGTTAACTTTCTCTCCAGTGGATTTTTATCTTGGAAAGGATGGGGCTTCTCTCTAAAGCCTACACTCAGGGTGGTCTTGACACAGGAGGCCACCGGTTGCAGACAACAGTGTTGTTTGGTGATATATGGTGCTCCAGGGTGAATAGAGGGGCAGCACCAATGAAAGGCAGCAGGGTCTGGCTCTGGGTACTTGGGTGACCCCTATGAACCATGGAAGTGCTACTTCCATATTCTTCCACCCCACTCTTGTTCCTCTGCCCCCCCATGAACCCCCCAACAGAGGAGCTACAGACTCTTTTGAAACAAAACCGTTGGGTCACTCTCAGATGGCTGCACAGAGCAGTTGGGGAAGCCATAATTGAAAGGTAGAAAGTAAATGGTGAGGGCTGCAGCTGAAAGCCTCAGAGAGCTGTGCACATATGAGCTCTTCTGAAGATAGCAGAACAGCCACACTGTCTGACAGTGTGCAAAGACTGCCCCAGGAATTTTGTTTTCCAGCCTGGTTTGCTCAAAAGTGAAAATGGTTGTGGGTGTGTTGGGTTAGATGTCAGAAAGCAAAAAGGGAATGGCAGCATGGAGCACCATGGGAGGCAGATGGCCACGGAGAGCTAGCCAAAGTGGGATCCAGCTGGGCTGTGGTTTCCCACTCCTCTCCCCACTTTGGGATGTTTTTCCCGCTATCCATCTTACAGCAGCACTGCTGCTCGTGTGGTTGGGTGGTGAGTCAGACCGAGGAGCTGAAAACCAGCCTCTTCCTTCTGTGCAGGTTATTTTCACCAGGTCAATGTGTGTGGCGGCTGCCAAAGGACTGGTGCTGGCACCAGGAGGGGTGTGAGAGTACGTGGGAGGACCTGGGTGTATCACACTAACATCTGAGGCTGCAGAGAGGGACTCCTCATTGTAGATTAGGGTGAGGCAGGTTGTGTTGGCTGCTCCTGAGGACGTGTAACAGGAGCAGAAAGAACTGGAGAGCTGGTTCTTTACTATGTTTTTATCTTTTTTCCCCCTTGTTAGACTCAGATGGAGCTGTGTGTTCCTCTGCTTTCTGCAGGTGTTTCTGGAAGCAGTGTATTGTATCCTGCTGCTTTGTAACAACTACTCACGGTTGCCCCTGGGCTGACACCTCTTCTTTCTCACACAGGCACATCCATTTACACAGATAAATCCATCCTATAATTGGATGGATTTGCTCATGTGTTCTCAATTTGGTTGCACTTTAAGATATTGTCAATTTTCACAGAGGCAAAAGGCAGCCAACACACTCACAGACAGTTCCTGTGTCCATGGCCTGTGATTTGTATTCTGTTTTGTTTCAGCATCCATAAGATTTAAGTTACAAGCAAATAGTTTGCCCGATTGGTCACATTATTACCACAGCTCTTAGTTTGGTTGAGGACAGGAGCAGATGTCATGTCTGAGATGTCCCTACTCCTGGCAAAGCTGGGCTTAGGGAGAGACTCAGTTATACCACAAAGCCTGTGAATTTTTCATGTGGCTTCCTAGGGATGCTGGCAACACTGCAGTGAAACAGGAGATCAAAAGAGCAAAAGACAACAGGACATTTATTTTGTGCATTGGAAATTGCTCACTTATTGCATACAGACCACATGTGGCTGTGACCCACAGGAGGCATCTGTCTTACATAAAAAGAATCAAGGTGGAAAAAGTAGAAGTGAACTAGATCCTTGTTTTCTGATTAGGACTGCTTAAATGGCTCTTGAAGAGGTGAATGAACTGATTTTTCCCTTTGCTTTTCTGGCAGTAAGCCTTGGGGTCTAATGAGCTCATTACAAATAGCCTTGTGCCCATCGCTAACAGGTGAAGAAGAGCAGAATTTCTCTTCCTTCCCCTTCCCCTTTGCAGCAGCAGCAGCTACAGCTCTTCAGCAAAGCCTTACAACACTTCTTTTTTTTCTGAAAATTTACTTCCCAACCCAAGACACAAGGCTTGGTTGACATTTTGTGGAGGAAGGATGAAAAAGGACAGAGCTGAAACACTTCCCTCTTTTGTAAACAAAAGCTGGGAGAAAAACAGTTGTTTCGAATTTAAAGAAAATGTTTTCATTTGGAAAACGAATAATTTCCTGAAAGACTTATGGCTGAATGAAAAATACTTCCTTCTTTGTGAAATTCTCTCGGATAACCATTTACTCTTTTGCAATTGTGTCTCACCTGTAGCCATGTTCTGTTGCTGGCTTTTCAGCAGGAACTGAGCATCTCTCCTCTGCCCCTTCCCATGCAAAATCCATGGGTTTTGTTGACTTCAATGAAAACTGTAGGTTAATCAGTCCTTTAGGAAGTTGGACCATAGTTTTCCTATGTCTTGAGATGGACTTGGCTTGTTTTTTTGAAGTGGGTCCTTTTGTACAACAGCCTTTTGCTGTGAAATTATCTCTATTGAAACTCTTCCAGTTGGGAAATACATGACTTGACAACACTGGATGCCTCAGTCCTTGAGAGGCCTTAGGTCTGAGGCTGATTTTGTACTGTCAGTTCATCTGTGTTGGGATTTGATGGATGTCAAGACTGAATACAGGTCTCTGCAAAGTACCATCAAAACAAATCGTTGTGTTTTTCACTCCAGGGTGGGAATTGGTTGAGAAGGTTGCTGTGAGGGTTAAGTTTTACTTTTGTAGTAAACCCTCAATTTTTTCTGGGTAGGATATATTTTATGGACACTGCTCAGATCTCTATGTTGCACAGACTTTATGCAGCCCTAATTTCCATTTGCTTTAGAACAGCAAAGGTGTCGCCTCATGCATGAAATTGTTACTGTGAGATGGTAGATCTCTCTTGCCAATTTTCCTCCTGTTCTGTGTAAGGTTGAGGAAATTTCAGTGGTGGGTCAGATTGTGTGAATTAACTACTTGGTGAAGTCCTGGCCATGTGAAATTTATCTGCCTATTAATTATTCTTGCTTGCTGATTCCATGGAAATTTTAGGAGTGATCTGGAATGTGAGTTGGGGAGGAAGAATCTGTGAGGCAGCAGGTTCCAAAGGGCATTCACCAACACTAAGAATATTTTGAAAAGAAATAAAGACACAGGCAGCCTCTTTTGCTGCTGTGTTTGCTACTGTATTTGCAGGCAATCTCCCTAGGGTCATTCCCAAGTGAGAGAACCTCCCACCCTAGCTGCAAGGTTGGAAGAAGCATGATTGGTTGGGTTATCTGGGTTCTCATGGGACCAGAAGGATACCTCAATGTGTGTTCTTCCCTTTCCCCATTCATATCAGCCAGTTCTCAATAGACTGATGCGCTCTCTGGAACCTTTCGTGCAGGAAAGAGCAGGTCAGCACCCCAAGAAACAAGTGTGGATGTGTCCTGCAGCTCTCTGGGCCAGGAGCAGCTCCTCCAGGAAGCCACTAAGGAGCTTGAGTTCTTCCCTTGCTTACTGTCTTGGTTTGAAAAGGCAGGTGTCTGCTAAGGAAGGCAGGAGCCTCTCTTGAAATGGAAAATGTAAACCCCCTCCCTCCAAATTACTGTAATTTTGAAATTAAGGGGCTCTCAGGCAAAGATATGGGAATAGGAATAACAGTTCTTTACTAGGAAAATTAAAATACAAATGCAGTAGTACAAAAAAAATCCCCACTGACAGAGTCAGAATACAGCGTGACACCCTGTGGGTCAGGGTGGTGGCAGCAGTCCCATTCAATGGTGGCTGCAGCCCTCCTGCAGTGCCAGGTGTGGTTCTGTTGGAGCAGGGATCCTGGAGAAGGGTGGAGTTTTCCTCTGAAGATCCAGTGGTGGTGTAGATGGGTTTGGTCTACCTCTGGGAATCCAGTGGAAAAGAAAGCTGCTCCTCTGTGAATCCAGTGGGAAAAGGCTGTTTCTGGTGTTCCAAATCTCAGATTATATCCAGGTAGGAATGCTTGGCTCCTCCCCCTGGGCAGAGTATCTCACAATGGGATGATGTAATTTTATCAGCCATGCAGTGACACTCACTGCCCCATTAACAGCAGATATCCCCTGGAGGGAGGATGCTTGTGGAAGAGATAAAGAAAACTGCCCCACCTGGTTTTAACAGATGCTAATAGAATACATAATTTTGATTACATCTTGCATTGCAACCTAAGACACTTAGCTGGAAAAAAGAGTAAGAGTTGCACTGATTGCAGTCAGTAAGGATCTCCATGTGGGAATACCGTGCTTTACGGAAGTTAGAGAAGAGAAGCACAGTGAAAGCTAATGGTTGAAAGCAGAATTAAGATGGAGTCAAATGGGAAAAAATGGGACACATTTTAATGCAGGAAATGGCTAACCTTTGGTACAGAGGAGGTGGAGTCCTTATTTTGCAGGGCTTTGAATAGAGACCTGCTCAGATCCTACAAGCACACATTGGCCAAGTGAAAGTTACTGACCTTGGCCCTTCCTGTGGTGAACACTCCCTGCTTTCCTTGTCGGATCATCCAAACTGATTCTTTGCTTGCCTCAGCTTTCATGCAACCCCTGCTTCTTTTCCTCACTTTATTCTGACAGGTCATGCACTCACATCTTTCCGCAGTCTACTGGAAACAATACCTGCTTTGTTTGAGCTGTCTTCAGTTCCTTCCCTTCACCTTGTCAAACACCAGGAAGGGTTGACTTGGAAACTTTGTCCATTTAGCGGAACTTGGCTTCAAGTCAACAACCCCAGGCTAACAGTGTTTATCAGGCAGTAGGAGATCAATTCTAATTCCTGAACAGTTATCATTCTTCCTGTTGTGGCTGCTCTCCAGCACTTTGGGATGCTGGGAAACTTTATGCAGAGGTGTTTGAGGGAGGCAGAGAGATCCATGTGTCCCTGCAGGTTTTACAACTGATCGTATCGGCCATAATGACCTCTACTGTCTTATGGGAGGGCACTGTGTTTTCCTTTTTTCCCCCCTAAATGTTGGTTGTAGTTTGTGACAGCAGTCACACAAAGTGGGTCTGCCTGGTTTTAAATTGGTATCCCAGCCTGGTTCCTGTGCTGGCACTGAGGATGGAGGAGATGCACACACTTTCTTTTGTTGACAAATGGACAACACTGAAGAAAACAGGTGTACTGCTCCAATTCTCTGTAGCAATTGCCAGATTATTTCTTTCCCATTTGTACGTCTGCCAAGAATTACAAGAAATTTGTACAGTCTGCCAGGAATTACAAGGAATGGGTGTTCTGCAGAGTGACAGCCTAAGCCTTACCCTTCAGTGGACATCTAGCCAGGGGTGGAGAGATGGTCAGTAAGTAGACAGGTTGCCTGAGTTATGACTAACCCTGGAAGATGGTCATTAAGCACTGTTAGTGCTGTCCTTTTGAGCAAATGAGGGCTGTTACAGCAGGGATACAACAGTACTGCCACAGGGGAGGAGGAAAAACGCTGTTTCATTAACTGGTGACATTGGCACTGTTTGACCCAGCTCAGGCTGACCTGGTTGCCGAGCATCCACACCCCATTCCCCTTTTTTCAAGGCAACAAGGTGAGGAAAGAGCATGGAGGGATGAAGGTGGGAAGACAGGCTTGTGTCCCTCTTTTTCTGCTCTGACTTCAAAATGACATAAAACTTTTCCGTTGATTGGGGAAAACAGGTAGTGACACCTAGAATGAAGAAACTGATGTGATTTTATTCACTATTGGCACAGTCCTGTCTTACATTTTGTGCTGGAGTTCTGGCTGTCCTGGCATTGATTTCTTCACACTTCATGTCCTTGGTTATTTTAGAAGTGGGTCCTGGGAAGTTCCTCCTCACCTGGCTCTCTATTGGGCTCTTAGGAGCTGCTTGGGGTGGTGAAAGCTTGAACCAGTCTGCAAACCTTCCCTTCCTCCCTCCGCAGCCTCCCCCTTGCTGGGCATGGCAGGATGGCAATGTGCAGTGGGACATTTCTTCTGAATTAGCTCATGAAGTTGCATCTTTCTCCCATCAGGGGGGTACAATTTAGCTCAGCTTCCAGTTCTGCATGGTGAGGAGGCTGCAGCAGAACTGAGCAAGGTGTGCCTGTGTGAACCCAGTGTAACAGCAGATCCCTGGGTGCGTGGGAATCCAGCATGGACAGACCTGACATGTGGTAGATCCACCTGTTCCTGTGCTGTTGGAATACTTACACTTACACCAACCTTTTCTTTCAGATGATTAATGAAGCACGTTTGCTTTTGGGTTTCATGCTGTGGCAGTGCATCCTTTCTCTCCTCACATCCTTCCTAAGTGGCTTTTTCTGTGTTGCTTGGAAGCTGCTTGA
The DNA here is from genome assembly GCA_013400635.1 of Hypocryptadius cinnamomeus. Classification (NCBI taxonomy): domain Eukaryota; kingdom Metazoa; phylum Chordata; class Aves; order Passeriformes; family Zosteropidae; genus Hypocryptadius; species Hypocryptadius cinnamomeus. Next base: position 42,401 of record VYZP01044216.1, read on the forward strand.
GTTTCAAACTGAGGTCAGCATTTTCTTGTTTGCTCGTGTCTCAGAGGTGGCGTCGCATCTGGGAGAAGTGAAAACCTTTCTTCCTACATAATTAAAAAATTACGTAGGAAGCCTCTGTAGGTACTCAGGGTGTGTGGGCAGTCACTGAGGTCTTCTTTGACACCCTTGCAAAATCTCTCCTGGTCAGTGCTGGGGAGCTGGATGGAGGAATCGTGCACCACCATGCTTGTGGCAGCTGTGGTCTGCAAACCTCTGCATTGTCCATGCTCCCTGAGCTGGTGTTGGCCTGGGAGCTTCCCTTTGCAGCTGAGTCAGTTTTGAAAATGGGGAGGAAGATATACTGAACATGCACTGCTGTGCCTTTTCTGTCCCAGAGCATCCAACGGATGTTCTCTGGACTCAAGACTAGTTCTTGAGCTGAGACTAATCCTCACTGGAGCAATAGCCAAAACCACTTCTTCCACTATGCCTTTGACCTACAGCATTTGCTATTGTTCAGAGTGCAAAAGAAAGCTGTGCCAAGGTGTAGGATACATCTATTTCCTCTTCTAAAATTAAAGGAAAATGGCCTTAAGGGACTGAATTATGGTGGAACATACCTTGTTTCCTTCTTGCTTGATGTCTTGGCTCAGAAAGGGGTTTGCTTACTGCTTTGTGTTTTAGAAACACAAGTGAAAGGAAAAAAAAAATAAACAAATACGGAGCAAGGAGCAGCTGAGTGCTCCTAGCTCACATATCAGCCAGACTGTCATGGGTTATCCTGAGCTGTAGATGGGATCCAAACATTTTAACTTGTCATGAAGATATGGATCTGTTGAATGAGATCAGAGGAGGGCCACAAAGATGATCAGGGGGCTGGAGCATCTCTACTAAGAGGACAGGATGAGAGAGTGGCATTGTTCGGCCTGGAGGAGGCTTCAGGGAGACCTTAAAAAGACTTGATTTTATCTGAAGGAAGCCTGCATGAAAGTTCAAGTTCTTACAAGGGCATGGGGGTGATGGGACAAGATGGAATGACTGTAAGCTTAAGGAGTGTAGGTTTTTATTAAATACTAGGAAGAAATTCTCCCTTGTGAGGATGGTGAGACCCTGGCGCAGTATGCCGGAGAAGCTGTGGCTACCCCATCCCTGGAAGTGTCCAAGGCCAGGGTGGACAGAGCTTGGTGCAACCTGGGATAGGGGAAAATGTTCCTGTCAGTGGCAGGGGTGGAATGAGATGGTCTTTAAGGTCCCTTCTAACCCAAACCATTCTGTGATTCTTTGAGTTGCTCCCACCAGAGAGCACTGGCTGTGGGCTGTGCTGCTGACAGGATGTGTTTGCTCTGGCATNTGTGTTTTAGAAACACAAGTGAAAGGAAAAAAAAAATAAACAAATACGGAGCAAGGAGCAGCTGAGTGCTCCTAGCTCACATATCAGCCAGACTGTCATGGGTTATCCTGAGCTGTAGATGGGATCCAAACATTTTAACTTGTCATGAAGATATGGATCTGTTGAATGAGATCAGAGGAGGGCCACAAAGATGATCAGGGGGCTGGAGCATCTCTACTAAGAGGACAGGATGAGAGAGTGGCGTTGTTCGGCCTGGAGGAGGCTTCAGGGAGACCTTAAAAAGACTTGATTTTATCTGAAGGAAGCCTGCATGAAAGTTCAAGTTCTTACAAGGGCATGGGGGTGATGGGACAAGATGGAATGACTGTAAGCTTAAGGAGTGTAGGTTTTTATTAAATACTAGGAAGAAATTCTCCCTTGTGAGGATGGTGAGACCCTGGCGCAGTATGCCGGAGAAGCTGTGGCTACCCCATCCCTGGAAGTGTCCAAGGCCAGGGTGGACAGAGCTTGGTGCAACCTGGGATAGGGGAAAATGTTCCTGTCAGTGGCAGGGGTGGAATGAGATGGTCTTTAAGGTCCCTTCTAACCCAAACCATTCTGTGATCTTTTGAGTTGCTCCCACCAGAGAGCACTGGCTGTGGGCTGTGCTGCTGACAGGATGTGTTTGCTCTGGCATTTGGTGGCACCTCTCTCAAGCAGGGTTGTGTTTGTTTGTTTGTTGTGGCATTTGGTGGCACCCTTCTGGAGAAGGGATGTGTTTGTTTATTTGCCATGGCATTTGGTGGCACCTCTTTGGGGCAAGGATGTGTTTGTTCGGTGTGGCTTTTGGTAGCATCTCTGAGCAGGGACGTTCAAAAACCCTCCAGAGGCCTCACGCTGTCAAAAGCAGCAGGAACCCCACCATGCAGGAGACAGGGACAGCGGGGAGCAGTTTGTGCCACCTCATTTTGCTCTCCCCTCCCCTCCTGCTTAGGGATGACCACTTGAAAATACAGTCCTGCTATGCTAGAAGAGAGGGGCTGGGTTTCTAGACTGGTTTGCAAAGATGAATATTCTTTAAAACCTCTTGCTCTCACAGTCTTTGATCTGGCCTGTTAAGCAGGCTAAAAAGATGCATCAGTCATCACAGCAACTCATTTTTGGTTTTTCTTTTTTTCTTCTGCATCCACTCCAAGAGAAGGAAGGAGAACCAGGTACACACATCCAGTCATTACAGGAGTACTTGACTTATCTCTCAGGATAGACAGCAAAGTCTATTTCAAGGGACAGCCTTAACTTTTCTGAACAACACTTCCCAGGGAAGATCAAGGCACTGCTCATACGTGTTTGGGCAGGGGGAGCCTGCAGGTTTCATTTCCTGACTGAAAACAGCTGCTGTGTGCTATACTCTTAGGTACCGTGGCTCTTAAAAAGAAATAGCCTTGTAGCAATGATTGCACCAACAAATTTGGCATTCCTGCTTTTATATTAAATTTTTTTATTGAGATGATGTAATTACAAGCATTTTAAAAATTATTTGCAACTCACTGGCCCTGAGAATAGGCTTGTTTTTGTTTTGTTACATTCATTTGATTCAGTCCCTTAGCCCCACACCTTAAAAAAACAAAAGCCACCATCAATAAAAACACTAGAATTTTATTTTTTTTAAAAAAAGACCTCAAACTCTGGATTCGCGTACAGTTGCAGTCTGACAAAAAAGATCTGGAGAATGCATAAGTGGAGTTTGAAATATGGGGAGGATGGCAGCAACTTAGTGTTCACAGAAAGGGCCCCAGTAGTGTTCTCTGGATGGAGAGGCAGTCAACAGGTTTCAAACTTCAATCAAGAAAACATTCTGCTGTGGAACTGCAGCACGTCCTACCTGACTGACCTGTGGCTCGTTGAGGCTTGTAGCAAGCTGATGACAATGAAGGTCCCACTTAACCTTTGCATAACCACTTATAACCACTCAGAACCTTTGCTGGGTGCTGAGGCTGGCAGGGATCTGGTCAAACCCCCTCTGGACAGGCAGGGCCAACCAGGTGCAGTTGCCCAGGACCGTGTCCAGGTGACTTTTGTGTGTCTCCAAGGATGAAACGCTTTCTCCCTTTTCCCCACTTGCTCTGGTGGCAAAGGCAGAAAGTTTGGCTGTTTTGCTGCTGGCAAATTCTACACTGGGAAATCAGAAGCTGGGGGAGGGGAAGAAGGCAGATGTCAGTGTTGGTGAAAAGACAGTGTTACCTTTGCTAGCCCTGGCAGGCAGCCACACATTCCTATGGCTCAGGATGTTAAGGCTGTCTTTGCATTCCCATGGATCTGCCAGTGGATGTGAGGTCAGTGGGAATCTCCCTCCTGCAGCTGCTCTAGCCTGCCACTACTTTTTTATTTTTAGTCATACCTAATAAACTCACTTCAAGACCCCAAGAGCAGTACAAATACCGCAGTTCCCACAACAGGCCCCAAGGCCCTGCAGTCCTGGCAGCTCCAGTGTCACCCACACCATTCCCTCTGGCACCTGGAGACCTGGCAGGAGGCAGAAAGGGCCTCTGTGGGACTGGCCTGTTCCAAGGTCAAAGGCTACTCTCATTCCAACTAGCATCAGCCTTGAGAGAACTCCTTCTCTGTGGTTGTGATGACATTGTCTTAAGATGTCCTTTATGTGAGAACTGGGAAGAGTTTGCAACAGCCACAAACATTTTTTCCCCTTTGACTTAGATTCTGCAAGTGGAAGTGATTGCATTTCTTTGTAAAGGTGAACATTTCCACTATAAAGCTTCCCTACTGGATAATGCGTGATTTTCCTGTCTTACCCAGTGCTGAGGATGGACTTAATTTGGTAGATAATGGTGAAAATGGGTGGATTGTCTCTGGTTCTTTGCATTCTGCAGTGTGCACTTTGGCCATGACAAAAAGCTGTGACTCATCAGAGCACTTTATGCAGAAAGTCTCTATTGTTTTTTTCTTGTCCCTCACTGTCTTGTAACAGCAGGCTGAAGAAAATAATGCAGCTATGCAGTTGTCTAGACCACAGCAGTAAAGAGGATGAATCATCCTCTGCAAAAACTTTCTACCACTGGACACCCAAGGATCCAGCTAGAGCCTTTCTTTACGTTGGTGCTTCTGATCACACTCCATCTGTCAAATTCACCACTTCACTCCAGCTCCTGAGACCTGGCTACAACTTGGGGGCCCTTGAGCAATGTGACAGAGTAACTCCTTGCCCTTGGTCTCAAGGGACCTTTGGTTTCAGAACTTGACTACTGAAGTCCCACAGCATCTCCCAATCTCACGCCTCATGAGCTCCAGCGACTTCAGAGTCACGACAGAGACAGGTGACACATTGCTAAAAACACTCCCCTGTCCATTATTTTGAGGCAGAACAGATCAAGTACATGGTGTGCTGGGACTTGTAACTTACTGACTGTGATTTTATAGAAAAACGTGGCTGGGAAAAGCTCAGGGAGAAATGTACACCTTGTCATTCCTCATCAGATACTGGCTCAGAAAAATCTCCCCTTGTTGTACGATGCTTATCTACACCCTTAACAAAGCTGTTCCTTCTACGACCTGTGACTCAATATTAAGTCTTTGGTGAGATTGGCCTATCTCTGTTTAAACACAGGGGACACTGTTCATTGCAGAGTGCCATTTTTTCCTGGATAGATTAACCCTCCTGTTAAATACGTGGAAAGAGCAAATGTCGTGTTGGTTTAATAGCTGATAAAAGCTCTATCATGGGAATGTACCTTGTTTTTTGGTTGAAATGGATTAGATTAGCCTTTTGATTTTTTTCCAGATCTAGTTTCTTTTATGTTTCCATTAAAGAGGCTTTCTGCTTTTAATGCACTGCTGTGGACGTGCTTTCTTTCAGGCACCATGTGATTCCTGCAGTTTTCCAATAACCTTCTCCCTCTGCAAGCATCATTTCTGCTGCTAGATCTTCCTTCCATTCAAAGGACCCCTGCTGATGGATCACTGGACACCACAGACATTCCTGTCCTGGTGGTCCAAGCTGTGAAATGAAACAGGCCAGCAGTTTCTCTTGTTTGGGCATCAAGGACTGCTGAGCTTTCTGTGACCAAACTAGGCATAGCTCTTTGCCTCATGCCAAGCACCCTCAGTGCAGCAAACCAAATGGAGGCACCTTGCAACAAGAACAAAACCCCAAACCAAGAAAGCAACACAGCTGTAGGGTTTGTTTTTCTCTTGTCTTAAATCATGTTAAAAACAGGCAAGCTGGGACAAGCTTCCTTGATGGCAGAGCTGTAGGATGGGGGAGGGCAGTGGGAGGCATAAAAAAAAAAAATCCCAAAACAAAGCCAAAATCAATTACAAGATATAAGTATAGCTATTTGGTCTCTAGTTCTCTAACATCAGATTTTGGAGTGGTGAATCATCTACCTCTCCAGCAGCACAAAATGATCCTGGAGAGGCTTCTGAGTAATACAAACCATGTGATGAGTCCCTTTGCTTTCTCCCTGTGATGTAAGGAACAGTCCTTCACCTTTCACCCCAAAATTGCTAGCAGGTATGAGAAACACCCCTTCCTTCTGTAATTACAGATGCTTCAGTCTTTCTTTTTATAGAAAACACTGAACTGAAATTCACAACTCTGCATTGTGAATATACTGGGGGGGATTACATATATATTTTAATATATATATATATGGAACTTTTAGATATATATACACACATATATATGTATTTGTCCCCACTCTCCCTTCCCCCTCCTCCATTCTATCACTTCTTTGCTAGAAGGAGGGAAAATGTTAACTGATAGTCACTTGCAGAGGTTTGTCACATTTATTTTTCTCCTCTCTGGAGCACTTAGGTGATTTGTTTTGGTCCATATTCCAGCAGTTAACAGCCACTCGGAGTACTCTTTGTGAGCCCAAGCTATGCTGGGATTACAGCCCAGCCTACATGTGAAGGGTGTCTCCTCTTCATTTGACAGGTATGTGTGAGAAATTCTTTTGGTAGCTTCAACACATTTCCCAGTGGCAGCACATATAAATTGATCCAAGCAAACTGGAAGCCTTGAGCAAATCCCTTCTGTGTTGCTATTGTTTATGCAGTGTTGTGTCATGAGACTTGCACAGAAAACAGGAGCACTCTATTTCCATAAGAAAGCCTTCCAAAAACAAAAAACCAAAAAAGAAGAAGCATAATCTGGTGTCTTGTCCTATGTGAGATAAGGAAAGTCAAACTGCATGTTTATTAGGGAAAAAAAAAAAGGACAAAAAACCCCCAAAACTGAAACAAACCAAAAAGAAAGAAAAAACTCAAGGGAGACTTTGTAGGAACAGTGAAGTAGTGCATAAGTCCAGGCTTTCTCCCCTTTGCTTTCCTGCCAGCACCACTTCTGCCAGTTAAGTTTGTTTTGTTAAGGTGCTTCAGGTCCTGCGTGGTCTTCAAGCTAAGCAGCGACCTCAAGTACTGCTCCTGTGTTGTTGCTTCCCCTCCCAAACCGTGCCGACCGTCAGGCAGATGTTTCTCCCCTGGACCCACAGAGGTGCTGCACCTGTTTCCTTCAGCACTCATCTTCTTGGTATATTGTTTCATCCAGTTCCTGGGATTCAAGGTGCTCGAGGCGGTCTGTCCGGCCACTCATGATCTCGTCTGGGGTCTTCATGAACCTGCAAAACAGAGAAACAAGTGCATTTCTCAGGGGTCTCAGCTTTTAGCTTTATCAAGTTGTTGAGACCCCATAGCTCCACAGCTCCTAGGATAATCTCTGCTGTATCCTCCCAAAGCCTTAGTATTTCCCAGTGTCTCCCCAGGTGTCTTCCCCTCCTCCATACCTTGAAAGGAAACAAAGAAATCACCGGCCTTTACCCTGGCTTCTTGAAAGCCCAAATCTGAACAAAACCCACAGATTTTTCCAAAGAATTGTATTTATTTCTTCTCCCTGATATTGTTTGCTTTTTTCATGTCAGATGACAGCTTGGCCCAGGTACACTCATGTGTGGTGTCTGGTGACAGAGACATGAAAGGTGTTTATGATCAGCGTATTTCAAAGCACAAGACCTTGCAAGGTGTGGGGAGGCACAGGGTTACTGGTTTGTGCAGGTGAGTGAGAAGAACATGAAACACCAAAGGAACAGAAGGGGAAAAAGCCAAGGTCCAACTCAGAACAAGCTCCAGCAATGGAAAAAGCCCTGAAGGAAAAAGGTTTAGGGCTAGAGAACTGTAAGCAAAGACAGTCTCTTCCTGTGTGCTTGTAAAAGTGTGACTGCAGTGAGGCAGCATCCTCTGTAATGAATGCCACGGCTCCCAGCACCAGTGTCTCAAGGCAGTAAGTCTGCAGGGTGCTGGAGACAGAAACTGCCTCTGGGGAGGCAGGGCAGCAGCAGGAAATGAGAAAGGACATCCACCAGCCTGCAGTTTAAGTCTGCATTCTTGGTTTTTGCCAGGACGCTATTGTGTACTACTGCACAGAGGTAGCACAGAAAGGCTCTGCTTTTTCATTTTCAATTTTATGTGTAGGAAGAGAGAGTGACACAGGAAGGATGAAAACCTGGTTTCAACACAAATTAGTTTCCCAACTCCCAAGCACTTCTGGAGAAATTAGGATGAAAGATGTTTATGCTGGAAGTGGTACAAAATTTCAGAGTCTTTCATTAACAACATACTGGTTAACATGCAGCAGTATGAAATGTGTTAATTGTAGGAGCTGATTTTATTTCAGGTTGATGATATGCTCAGTATCCTTGCCCCAGTGAAAACAAAAACAACCAGCAGGAGCCTCGTTACTATCACTGACTCAGAATGGTCACTGCTAGAGCCTCTCAGCAAACACAGCATAGCCTGGAACTAACCTTTTGCCTTCCCTTCTAATTTTGGAAATCATGTGCATATAAGCATTTAGGGGGAAAAAAAGGGCTATGACTCACTGCTGTGTCACTGCTGGAAAAATGCTGCTGCAACAAACAGTGTTACAGTGGTGAAAAACTTGTATGCAGGAGTGGTGAATCAGTGCCTGGCTACACACTGCACCAAAGCCCACTGCCAGACTGTGCCCTGATTTAAACCCTGTGACTGTCCTGTCGATCTTGCATGACAATGAAATCAAAACACAGAGTGGTCCCACTACCATGGCACCCACTCCTCTTTCCATGTGGGGCATGGGCCCCTGTGAGCTGCACCACAGGATTTTGGGTATTCCTTCTGGTCTGTGCTTTAAGCCACGTCAAGGAAACACTCTGTGGGTATTTCTATTAGCATTTGATTACATTAAAAAAAACCAAACAAAAAACAACGCAACCCAGAACTGCATGAAAATTAAGACACACTATCTGTGACCTATTTTGTTGCAGAAGACACCCAGCCAACCTATTAGAAATCCTTTTCTGACTCCATCTTACTTAAAGCTCCATACAGATATCTGCAGATGACAACTGCCTGCACATTAAAGTCACATTTCCTATTATTTCTCTGCTTGCAAGGAATAGCCAAGAAAGGCACATTAATAACTTGATTTTTTGCAGCTGTTCTTTTTCTCTTCAGATATAAATAGGTCTAAGAAAACAACATCAAAAAGTTTTTATTGGGAATTGTGCAAAGATGTTTTGCTGGGGTTTTTTTCCCAGTTTCCAAAGGAAATGAAGTTTATATAGCTCCTGTTTTATGCTCTCTGGTGACCTTTGAATCTGTTGGTCAAATTGGCCAAGTCTGACAGAGCAACTGAGGTCTCCAAGGGCATTAAGTTACAATGGTTTTGAGAAAACAGGCAGCCTGGTTGAGAAGATATGGACTCCTGTTTTGTGTATGCCCCCATTGAAGGGAAGGCTTCAAGAGAAGCACATTCAGTGTTCAGCATCAGGAATTCCCCCAGGGCAATGCAGTCTTCACACAAGGCCACAGAGATACAGGTACCCTTGGTACTGATGGAGCAACCTTGTTTGAACTTTCCACCAGAAACAAAACTTAACTACTGAACACTTGATTTTGCCCATGGCTGCTTCTTTCCTTCACTCTCCTTCCCGCATCTATGTTTCCTTCTAAGAGCTGACATAAACAAATCATTCCAGAGAACCCTTTTGAGCTGAAGAGAGTTTGAGTGCTAATGCAGTTCTGTTAACTGTTTAAGAAAACAAATTCCTATTGTTATCATGTCCAAACACACTGCTAGATCCAGGCCACTGACAGCAAAGCAGTCTTTGGTCTGAGTTCAGTGCTCAGATGGTCAGACATGCACTAGGATTTGCTGGTGCTGTCTGAAGAGGAGTGGAGTGCTCTCACGCTGTGCCATCTGCACTCAAGTTTGTACAAGTAGTTCCCTGCTTTAATGCTGTTTCAGGCTCTAATTCCTAAATTCTTGGTTGTATCATCCAATCAGCTGCGCTGGGTTTTATGAACAGCTCTTGCACCTCCCTCTCTTCCTTCAAGGCAGCACCAAAGACGTGGTCATCGAGTGCTTCTCTTCTGGGATGCCCTTGAGGAAATGCCTGATCCCTGCTCAGCTTTCACAGGCAGCTGTGTTTGAGAAGTCCATTTGGAGTAGGTTTTCCAGCAGTTTGACTGAACCCATCTATCTAAGGTCTTAAACAATGGCACAGCCTGCACAAAGCAGTGAAAAGACTTCTATTGTCTCCACTGATCATTGAGACAATATAGCAAATTGGCGTGGCTGCCTTAAAAGCTGGGAAGCACTGCTCTACACAGCTTCTACAAATGTATGGCCACCTTCACCTGTGTTATAACTGGTATCTCACACACAATTCCATCTTCCATCCTCAAAAACTAACTGTCCATAGAAAGAAATGGCAAAGAAAGAAAATTACCTGAACAAAAGCCTTTGTCCTGGCTCCTTCCGGATAATATTTAGTTTGTAGTAGTGGCGTAGGGCTCTGGACATTTTCTCGTAAGTCATATTTGTTCTGTTCTGTTTTTTTCAAAAGAAAAAAGGAAAAAAAGTGGTGAGATGATTCATTAAAACCTTCCTAAGCCCCAAAATGAGTTGCAGAACCATCAAGAGTTTAACAAGAATTCCAAGCAAGGCTTTTCTACAGTTTCTTGGAACACAGGTAACAAAAGACTCAATTAACTACAAGAGGAGACATTAGGTGGGGCGAGATGCTCATGCCAAGTGGGATGTGACAGGCCTGTTCTTAATGAAAACACCTTTTGTAAAAGCCTGGGTGTAGTGGCTAATAGGCTGAATCTGTCAGCAATCCCTG